>JADRCD010146765.1:0-32838 GCA_019843815.1 Montemys delectorum | reverse complement strand
ACACAACACACACACACACACAACACACACAGGACACAAAACACACTTACACACACACACAAGACACACCACACACACACACACACACACACACACACACACACACACACACACACACACACTCCAGCTTAGAATCGATTTCAGGATCCCAGGAGTGCCATCAGGTCAAGTTCTGCTGTGGGGATTGTTGCAATGGAAAGATACATCTTCAAGGGAATATTACTAACTGATAGTACTTGGTGACTTGTAGACTTGGTGACACAAGGAAAGAGGAAGAAAATGTGCTTCAGTATCCTAGCTTGCTGAAATAATTAAAGCATCAACTTGGTGTTAGATAGATTCCCTAAGCTAAGCAGCTTAAAGATAAGCAGAGACGGAGGAGGTCTTATTCAAAATACCACCGTGAAGAGGAGTAGCTGCAAGGCTGCACCTGTCACTGCACAAAACATATAGGTGGACTCAGCCATGAGTTCTTTACATAAGCCAAGCCATGGAGAAAGTAGCCACTCCCACAAAGCAAGAGGTGTTTAACTCCACAGAGCTCAATGGCTGTTGGGTTTTCATCTCTTTCATATTGGACTATGCCTCATTCGGTCTCTGTGGAGCATCTTTTCTTCTGAAGGTTTGTTAACTTGCAGAAGAAGGCCACACACATTAAGCAACTTCTGGAAGAGGATCCTTGGAGCACCATGGGATTTCTTGGAGGATTTGCTTTGTAGTAATGGAGCCAAGTATCTTTGCTTGCTACAAGAATCACGATAATGTAAAGCTGCAATGTAACTTAGTGCCAGAGTTGCAGACAGCTGCGGCGGCGTAAGCCAAGCAGCAGTGAGCAAATGAGGCCTGTCCTTGCACAAAATGGATACTTGGGAGTTCACCATCAACAACAGCACTGTTGCTTAAGCACCAGATCCCCGGGCTCTGGACTACAAAATCAGCATACCCAAGCCTGTTGTCTTACAAGTGGAGAAACTAAGGCTGTGGGAAGAGTTTGAAGAAGTCTGTGTGGAAGACATCCTCTCCTTGGCCTTGGCCTAGCCTCCTAGGACCAGAGATGTGGGCCAACTGGAGCCAAGCATGTGGGTGGCATCCCTGTGTTGTGAACATGGGCCAGAGTCAGAAACTGTAAGAGCTAGGAGTTAAATAAAACGTGGCTGATGTGTTGATCTCTGAGGTCCTACTGGTAGCCAGCCAACTCCTTTCATTACAGCCAAGGGAAGATGGGAAAGTAAGATATGGGAAGCGCCTTGAAGGAGGACTTATGTTTTCTTCCAGGGAGAATGATTTTCCTTGCTGTGGCTGGATTGTTTGTTCCCTCAACCTAACAATGTATTTTCTGATATAAATTACTGGTCATCATGCAGATGACATCATCACCATGGGCCAGGCACTAAGCTAAGATCTTGACACACATTAAGTGATTGTTTCCCTGCAAACACTCTCTGAGCTGGCGTGAGTATCACAAGGCTGATTTTATTTATTTTTATTTTTTTAATTAGATATTTTCTTTATTTACATGTAAATTTCTCCTTCCCAGTTTCCCCTCCAAAAAAACAAACAAACAAAAACAACAAGAACAAGCTCCTGTTGCCTCCCCCCTCCCCATGCCTGCCACCCCACCCTCTCCCACTTATTGGGCCTGGCATTCCCCTACACTGGGGCACAAAACCTTCACAAGGCCTAGGTCCTTTCCTCCTATTGATGATCCAATTTGCAATCCTCTACTATACACATGCTGCCACAACAATCAGTCCCACCATATATAGCCCTTGGTTGGTAGTTGGGTCCCTGGGAGCTCTGAGGGTACTAGTTAGTTCATATTGTTGTTCGTCCTAAGGGGCTGCAAACCCTTCAGCTCCATAGATCCTTTCTCTAACTCCTTCATAGGGGACCGTGTACTCCGTTCAATGGATAGCTGTGAGCCTCTACATTTGTATTAGTCAGGTACTGTCAGAGCCTCTCAGGAGATAGCTATATTTAGGCTGGCTTGTCCTTCCTTCAGTCTCTGCTCCATAGTTAATCTCTGCAACTCCTTCCATGGGTATTTGGTTCCCCTTTTTAAGAAGGAATGTAATGTCTACCTTTTGGTCTTCCTTCTTCTAGAGTTTCTTGTGGTTTGTGGGTTGTTGTTCCTGTATTCCAAACTTCTGGGCTAATAACCCTTATCAGAGAATGCATACCATGTGTGTTCTTTTGTGATTGGGTTACCTCACTCAGGATGATACTCTCCAGTTCCATCCATTTCCCTAAGAATTTCATAAATTCATTGTTTTTAATAGCTGAGTAGTACTCCATTGTGTAGATGTACCACAGTTTCTGTATCCATTTCTCTGTTGAGGGACATCTGGGTTGTTTCCAGTTTCTGGCTATTATAAATAAGGCTGCTATGAACATGGTGGAGCATGTGTCCTTATTACATGTTGGAGCATCTTTTGGGTATATGCCCAGGAGTGGTATAGCTGGGTCCTCTGGTAGAACTATGTCCAATTTCTGGAGGAACTGCCACACTGATTTCCAGAGTGGTTGTACCAGTTTGCAATCCCACCAGCAATGAAGTAGTGTTCCTCTTTCTCCACAACCTCTCCAGCATCTGCTGTCACCTGAGTCTTTTATCCTAGCCAATCTGACTGGTGTGAGGTGGTATCTCAGAGTTGTTTTTATTTGCATTTCCCTGATGACTAAGGATGTTGAACATTTCTTTAGGTGCTTCTCAGCCATTCGGTATTCATCAGTTGAGAATTCTTTGTTTAGCTCTGTACCCATTTTTTTAATAGGGTTATTTGTTTCTCTGGAGTCTAACTTCTTGAGTTCTTTGTATACATTGGATATTAGCCCTCTATCAGATATAGGGTTGGTAAAGATCTTTTCCCAATTTGTTGGTTGCCGTTTTGTCTTATTGACACAAGGCTGATTTTAAAAACCAGAAAACGTGAAGCGGCGGCAGAGAGAGGTAAGCTAGCCCGGTAGCACATTAAGTGGGGTTAGACTTAGAGCCAAGCATCATGGCTCCAAAGGAGGCAGGGAAGGGAGGAGACTGACTGTCCAGCAGCAGCACCATAGTGAGTGGCTACGCAATGCAAACCAGGTCAGAGAACAGAAGAAAAGCTGGAAGAGAGAAAAGAGGGGGCAAGGTGCTTAGCACAGTGGAGAAGAAGGGGGTGGGTGGAGGCAGCAAGGGTCACAGCCCAGGAAAAGGTGAGGCCCGACAAGCGCTGTCATCTCAAAGGTGCTCCAGCTAGCAAAGCAGGCAAGCTCAAGAATTGAGGCAGGAGATGAGTGGGGAGGAAGAGCTCCATGGGGAAGTCCTTACCCATGGCAAGGGACAACAAGCCTCAGCCCGACTGGCACCCAAGGGCATCCTGTGGGATATCTTGCAGTATTCACAAGTCATAGGAGCTAGGACTCAGTCACATCCCACATTTGCCATTCTCTAGCTGTGCAAGTGACCTTAAGCCTCAGTTTCTACATTTATCAAAGCAGATGCAAGACAACTCTCACGAGTTACAGTGAGAGCTGGATAAACCACATGGGTGCAGATGTTTACATCAGGCTTGGCATACCGACACATACTATGACTACCAGCCATGAGTGGGGCTGACCCACCTCTGTATGTGGCAATTTCCCTCTTAGAGAGCCTGCAGAGGTTTTGACTTTGGCTCACTTCAAGGTCAATGGGCTTATAGGTACAGTACAATGCTACTGCTGTGTGGCTTTTATTTTTCCTGCTCAGCTAACGAACTTGTAAGAACAGAGAACAGAAACTTAAGAGCAGAAAGAGAATGTTCAGAGTTATGTCTTTATTTACTAAGTAAATAACATAAATGCTATTATAAATAAAGTTGGAGAGCTGCATATTTTTACATATTTCCCAAATATGCATTTTATTATAGTTGTGGAAAAGGGAGCATCTGCTATTAGGAATACTAATATCATGAGTGGGGTTAAGGAGCTTGAGAAATGGCCCAGTGGTTAAGGGTACTTGCTGCTCTTGCAAAGGACCTGAGTTTGGCTCCTAGCACCCACTTGATGACTCACAACTCTAGCTCCTGAGGAATACACACATGGTGCTCATACATGAGTATGCAGAAAAACTATGCATACTCATCAAATAAAAATAAATACTAAGAGAAAGTCAAGAGTGAGCCTGAGACAGATGATCCTTGCATGGGGCCACAAGGCAGGCCTAGGTGATGAGTGAGTCTGAGACCGAGATGGCACCAGGGGTCATGACTACAGTCTGGTGCCTCACAGGCCGGTAGGAGTAGCAGCCCATGCATGAAATGACCCCTGCCCAGTACCATAATGCACAAGTAGGACATCACACTCCTTAGACCACTACTGAAATGATTCCAGATACTTAGAGACCTTGGCACCACTAAGAGTGAGGGAGAAATAGTAGAGAAAGAGAAACAGAAGGATGTGGGCACAATGAAGACAGGCAGATCTGGAGACCCAAGGGTAGTGAGGAACAGCCTGATGTGAGTAGCCCATGGTACCAACTAGGACCATGGCAGGGCCACATCGGGGTCCATGAGCCTGCATCAGCAGGGGTCTGTTAGAACCAAAGGCCAGCCCATCATAGTCTGGGCCGCTGCTTGGGGGCATGTTGATGTTTAAGGGCCCTGCAGAACTGGCCCCATGCCTGGCCTGGGGATTGTGGGAAAGCTTGCCGGAGAGGAGAGCTGACTCCGCACCTAGTCGGATGCAGTACTTGTGAAAACCTCCCACCTCCCTGTTGTGAGAGTTGTAGATAAGCTGGCCCCAAGGGTGTGGGTGTGGGAAAGCTGGCCCTGGCCCTGAGTTCATGAGAGCAGGAGAGCTAGCCACGCCCTTACCAGCTGTAGCCCTGGGGAGAATGGTTCCTGCACCTCGCCTGGGCAGAAGGGTAAAGCTGGCCATGGTTGTGGGGTTGCCGGTGAGCTGGCTGCAAGGGTGTGAAAGTGGGGGAGCCAGTGGCATGATAAGCTCAGATACCTCTCAGGCCCAGACCAGGGCTTTGAACTGGCCCACCCCAACATCTACCCCATTGATGACCTGCTGGAGTGCATGAAGGAGCTGGTCCTATCAATCCAAAACTACAGGATCTTCATGACACAGGGCAACTACAGGATTCCTAAGAGGAGTCCCAGTGAGGTTTCAGTATTGATAGAGTAGCAGAAGCCAAGTAGTCATTGCAATGAACATTTGCAAACAAAGAAATATAGATAAAAGGGTATACTGTCAGATACACTGTGACACACTTCAGTTTCCACAACAAGATTTTTTTTTTCCCTTTGAAACAAAAAGGTGGAGAGCAGGTATGAGTGGGATTGGGGTGCGGGATGTGAAATCCACAGGGAACCAATACAACGTTTTAAAAAGTGATTTTATTTTTCGTGTTAAACAAAAGTCAACTGATGACTGATTTTTTTCTTATGAAACGCTATCAAATAAAATGTCTACTATGACCAAAACCAGAAGATGTGCCCAACAACTGTTAAATCTGTGACCAAAGAACTGCAGCAAATACTGAGCAAGACACGACAACATTTCTCGGGAGCATTCTCATGCTTTGTTGCCACTTACATTAACAACCCACCTGACCGAAAGGACAGAGAAGGCATGAGCAGTAGTCTCTTACTTCTGCCGGCCTTCCCTCGGCTTATTTACAGCCAGCAAGGCTGAGGCTGAGGTGTGGGGCGACAGATGTTTCAAGGTACCACAGGGTAAGCAGGTGCTTATTATAGTCTCAGCCTCTCGGGGCAGTGAAAGCTAAATTAGAGGGATTTAGAGGGATTCTAAGGGAAGCATCGTTTCTTGCACACAGTAAGCGAGCAAAGCATACTAACTATTTTTACATGAAAATATCGGGAGCCCCCCTTCTTGGGGAGAGATGGTATTTGGGGAGGGACCGTCGTTACTTATATGAGAAATGATAGAACACTTTAATAATGTCATTCTTAGTCTTCCCTCTTACACCGTGATCTCAGACAGCTTGTGTTGTTTGAGCACAGGCAGTTTTTGTTGCGTGTGAGGGCAGAGCTGTCTTTTAGTAAGATCTAATGAGAAAATGTAACAGAAACAGAGGAGGAGCCACAGTGGTTATGAGCAACCCTGGTAGGAGGGGTTCCTAGTTACAAAGAGCTGTGCCTCTCACCAATGCCATGGGAGAATTAAGGCCTACCAATGCATGGCTATCATCAACATAAATGCCCTAAGCTATCACATTAGGCACCAGCACAGAGGAGTTGTGAAGCCTTCTGGCTAATGGCCCACAGCTCTAGGACAGTGGTGACCAAGAACAATATTCTCAATAGGAAGAAATACACCCCAGGTCTACAACTCAGCCAGAACAGGTACTTGTAGTCGCAAATGGCTGCTGTGAGAGTCCCCCTCAAAATGCTTTTAACTGAGGAGCAAACATCCCCTTTATTCTAAAACCTTTCTTGAAAGGTCCATGATAGTTGTCCTGTTGAGGTTTTGATGACGTGTTTGGAGGAAGAAGTGATCAAATCAAGAGCTTTCTAATGGAGACTTAAGGCATGGATAGAAACTACAATGTTCTGCGTGTGTGGTTGGTGGGACCCGTCCCAGAGCCTGTGCAGACACCAAGCCAGAAACCATGTAGGCGGCCAGAGTCAGGAGTCAGGTTCAGAGTGGGGCCAAGACGAGGGGTTTACTATGCAGATGTTCGGGGAGCTCTTTGTGGCAAGCTGCATAAAAGCTTCGTGAATGAAAGCAGGGACAGAGCCATACAGAGGACACAAGAGAGAAAGAAGCTATGATCAGAGTAGCTAGCTGTAAGCTACTGGAGGCAACAGGACAGGAGGTATGCCCCATTCTGCCCATGCAATGACATCTAATAACTTGTCTCACTCCCAACGACCCAGGTGGGTCCTGGATTTCAGAAGCCCTTTGAGAACCCTATTCCCCACTTCCTTCCCAGTTCTTCCTCGGGGGTCATTGGCTTACCCGTACTAATCTAGTATTGGTATCATGAAATTGAAAACTCCTCAAGGTGTGCCTCATTGTGCTTGTTCCTCACACACACCTCGTTCCTAACTGTATCTGGAACCTTAGTAGACACTTGCTGGAAATCTTGTGAATTTGGGAAAAAAGCTGAGTGAAAGGTCTTCTGCTCATATGTTGTGGCTGAGTAGCTTGGTGGTGTTGTGGGATTCCTACAGTGGGAGCTGGGGTTGTCTCTGACTCCTTTGCCTGCCTGTGGGACCCTGTTCCTTCTATTGGGTTGCGGCATCCAGCCTTGATGTGATAGAATGTGCCTAGTCTTATTGTAGCTCCTTAGGCTGTGTTTGGTTGATGACCCCTCTAAGGCCTGCTCTTTTCTGAGGGGAATGGGGGAGGAGGGAGTGGAGCTGGGGTAGAGGGGAAGTGTTGTGGGAAGACGGGGGGGGGGGGGGGGGGGGGGGGGGGGGGGGGGGGGGGGGGGGGGGAGGGGAAGCTGATTATCAGAGAAGAAGTAAAACAACAGTAAAAAAGCTAAGAAGCTCTGTGTGGGAGGAAGGTGGGAAACGGGGTAGGGTGGGAATGAACAGGTTTCAACTTGCTTGGAGGCATATATCCGGCTAGTCACGTAGCCAGATCTGTCTAATTTCCAAGCCTGTGCCCTCAGCTGCTATACCATGTAGGTAATTGAAGAAGAGAACTAGAGAAGCTAGCTCAAAGGAGACTGGGAAAGGAGCAGCTCCTGCCTACAGGGAGTCTGGTACAATTTCCTGTGGGGTATAAATGTATTTGTCAGCATGGGTCAGCACAGTGCAGCTAAGGGTACAGCAGAGATCTCTGCCAATGGCATCCAGAGAGGATACAAGAGGTTTTGATAGAAGTATCTGTGGAGAAAAGTGGGATATGGGGAGATCAGTCTCTGCTGATGTAAGCATCTTAAGTGATTCTCTCTATCTGATCTGGTCCAGGGACAGAGGCTCAGTGAGGAAAGCCGGCCTCAGGATCTAACGAGTTCACCATCAAAATGACCATCAAGGGACTGAGGTACATTAAAGCCTTTCAAAAGAAGCACAGGAGAAAAGTACAGGACATATTAAATCTGGGCTATTATCTCCATCTCTTTCTCTGACTCTGAAAATGCCCAATGCCAGAAACATCTGGGCTAGAAAACAAGTTTCTTTAGTGGCTGAACTAAATCTTTACTTGCCCCTTCAGACCTTGTGATTGATAGTGCCAATGGGAGGCTGGAGAAGGGATTCCACGGTCCTTTCCGATTTCTATCAGCTTTTCCTCAAATAATCATAAAATTTAATTAGATAAAATGAGGGCATCTGTTATCAAACGTAAACTGATGGCAAGCCAATAAGCGAAAGAAAGAGAGAGAATCACCTGGATGCCATCAGAAGTCCGTCCTACACCAAAAGGAATTGTTTAAAGATGCAAATGAGATCATGACCTTCTCCTTAAGCCCTGCCAGTGGCTTTCCATTGCCTCAGAATAAATTCCAGCTCCATCCCCACTGCTCGCCAAGCCTGGCCTGACCTCAATCTTCCAGCTTGCCTCTCCCTGTCTTGCCTGGCTTCCTTTTTGCTCATCGATTTCCCCAAGTCCCAGGTCCCTCCTGTCTACTACAATCAATCCTTTTATTGTATCTCCATGGGTCATGGCATGGAGACATTTCAGCTTGGGGATATCTGCTCAGGAGTCCTTCCCAGCCCTATCATCTGGCACAAGATTCTGCTTGGATTTTATTGATTTAAGCATCACCTGAAGTTACATATTTGTTTGTTTTGCTAAGCTGACTCCTTATTGTTAATTTTGTGTCCCTCTGTCTTTCCTGGACACCTTACATCTAGACCTCTGGCTACTGCATAATAGTCCATGGTCACCAAGACACTTCCAATGTCTCTAAGCTAAAAGCTGATCAAGACTGTGAAAAGATCCATTTTTGTACACATGCGTATGCATGAATCCACATGTGTACAGGTGCACATGTGTGTGGCTGCATGGTGTGTGCATGTATGTGGAAGCCAGAGGTCAACCTTCGGTATAATTCCTCGCATACCACTCATTTATGAGTGGTTTCCCCTGCCCTGGTGCTCAGCAGTTCTGTTCACCCGAGGCCCCAGCATTTTGCATGTTAACTATGAAGCACTGGGAATACAGGCACAGCCCTTTACCTGGGTCCTGGGGATGGAGCCCTGGTCCTCATGTCTATGTGGTGAATACTTCCCTGACTAAACTATCTCACCAGACCCATCAAGCTCCATTCTTCAGTGAGCCAAGCTGAGCTTTGCTGCTATGAAGGAGAAGGCAAGAGTAGAGCCAGGAGAAGAAATCCAGTTTGAATAATTGGATCTGGCATTTCAAAAGAGTAGATAAGACCTGAATCCTCTGTACCTTTAATCTGACGTTGGACTCAGAACTACATATGGCTTTGTAACAGGGCCAAGGTTCATTTTATTTGAGTACAAGTTCTGCTGTATTTGAAACTGTCTCACTAAACAGCCATTATTAGTAACAATATTTTTACCCAGCTTAATAAGGTTATATATAGCTTCCTTCAATGTAATAAATAATTCAACACAATAGGAATGTATACAGCCCCCTGGTATCCAAAAATGAAGACTGTTTGTTGACCCGAGAGGAAGGGAATGTGGGGGAAGGCTGGCAGTGTTGAGGGTTCATCGGAGACCTTAAAACTAGTTACATTTTCAGAGTTGTTATATGAAACCTAATCTTTAATGGAAAACAAAGCTTCCAAGATACAACAGAAAATAACATCCCCAAGGCTATATTTTTATCTCTATAAAATTTCATAAGTGTCCAAATACTTTCCATTTTGTACTTTATTCTCTATGACAAGGTGGTAAAGTTAGGGATGCTTAAAATATTCGTTATGAAACATGTGAGAACACAGAGAGGTGGCAAAATGCCCAAAATGCACAGCCAGCAGAGGGAGTGTTAAACCTCTGCCTGACTCTCTGGTAGACTCAGCCTCACACCACAGCCAATGAACAGCAGTGCTAGGAGAGAGTAGTTTTTGAGTTAAACAAAATTCACTTGTCTATAGCTTATTTTCTTCTTCCATAATGAATGGCTTTTCTAAACCCACTGGGCAAAGCCAGAAGCAAAGCGCCACAATAACTCACTGAACAAGACCCCAAAATTCATATTTATACATGAGTTATTGACATGAGCAATTTTAGCCCAATCACAAATTAAGCTCCTGATAACAATCTAAACATTTCATGATAACTTATCAATCAATGGGATATTAAGCAACAAGCGAGAACAATACTTCTGAAATATACCTCAAGATCATGTGTAGAATTAAAAAAAAATAAGAATAATACATGTTGACTATTGAATGAATCTAATCCTTGTAATAACCTTTTCAGGTAGAGACTATCTTGTGCAGAAGAAGCCAAGAAATAGAGAGATTAAATAACTTGAAAAATATCACATAAATGTAGAAAAGTGAGAATTTGAATTTGAGAGGTCATTCTTAGAATTAATGGTTTTTAACAAAGTAGACACTGCTTAGAATAGTGAAAATTATTAGAGAAAATGTCATGTATGTATACACACATACACATATGTATGCACAGGTATGTATATACATGTATATTTAGAATTTGACATAAAAATATTTCAACTAAAAAGCAATTAAGAGCTATACTTTATTGAGTATGTACTTAATATGTCAGGAGCTGTGCTGAGTTCAGATTACGTAGCCTCTCATTTAATCTTCCTAACAATTTTATGCAATAGGCATTACGTTACCATTTTGCTAATATTATCACTGAGAGTTAAGGAATTTCAGGTTGTACATCTTTGGAGGCCATATTCCACACTCAGTAAGTTGTAGTAATGGTTGTTATTTCATAACAGTGACATTTTAAATGATTCCAATGCTGTCTTTGTTCAATAGTCAAATAGTGGAACTTTTTAACTTACAACGAAGGGGATGGGGAGAGTATTGGGGCAGACATGGTTGGGACAGAAGCCTGTGTAGGCCAGGCAGAGTCACACGAACTGAGCTTCTACTGTGGACCAAGTTGTCTTCTAAATGCCTTGTAGAGGTTAAGTCCTTTGAGTCTAAGAAGAACTGTGTGCTAGGTGCTGCCCCTGCTAAGGTCCGTAATCCCTTCCCAGTGCTCATTCATTCACTGGATGATAGCTGAGTGCTCAGACATTCCCCACACTGGGTTAATCAAAATGAGCAGGGTGGGTTTCAGCCAAGGCATAGTCTCTAGTTTTTATACAAGGAACGGGACTGACAGAAAAGAATCTTGTGCCCACAGAGTACAGCCTCTGAAACTTGCTGGACTCTCAACCCTGGGCACCTAGGCTGCAGCAGCATTGATTCCTGCCTGACTCAGAACTGTCATGCTGGTCCCCACAAATCATATGAGCCAATTCCTGAACCCAATCCCCCATGGTCTTTCATTTAACTACCCCTTCTCTCCCCCATTCCAGTGGTTTGGTCCTGTCTAAGTCAATGATCCTCAACCTTCCTAATGGTGCAATCTTTTAATACAGTTCCTCATGTTGTGGCAACCCTGAACCATAAAATTATCTTCTTTGCTATTTCGTTATTGTAATTTTGCTACTGTTAAGAACTATAATATAAATATCCAATATGCAGATATCTGATGTGACCCTCAAAGGGTCAAGACCTGCAGGTTAAGAATGACTACTCTAAGTATACTTTTTGATTGAATTCTTACAACGTTTCATGTTAAATGACCACAACCACACTTTCATTTTCTTAATGAGGAAACAAGATCTGCTCTCTTCCCAAAGTCACAGACTTGAGGTTTAGTAGAGGTCAGTCTGACCAAAGTCAACCATCCCCAGCATGCTACGTAGCCTGCGTAGCTATGTAGGATATTCAGCATGAGCAAGAAGAAGGGCCTTCTGGCACTTAAAGAGGGCACTTGTGCGTGACCTTGAATGATCAGGACCAACTGGGGATTATTACCGTAAAGGGACAGGAAGAACAGTGTATGTAAAGGAAAGGAAGTAAGAAAGGGTTCTGCATTGCTCAGACAGTGCAGTGAAAGGGAAAGATGCTACGTGGCACAGCCTTGCACAGCACATTTTTTTCACAGGCAAGGGAACTGATAACACAGAGGTGAAGGGTCTGGCTCCTGACACACTGGAGGTGACACAGCTAAGTCTGATCAAATGACTTACTAGGAAGATGGGAAGTTGGGCAGGGTGATCTACAACCTTGAGAATCCATGGAGAAAGAGAGGATGGGGGTGAGGAATCAGAAAAGAATCCAAAGACTAGCATGAGCTTAGTTATCTGGTGTCTACCTCCATCATCCACATTAGGGTCATGAGAATCTAAGAGACACTTGAAGGTTAAAGTCACCAGCACAAAAGCAAGCACTTTCCCTGCTCCAAGGCTTAGACCATGTCTTGTCATTGTTGCTGTACTTAGTGCTGTGTAACGCTATGGGCAATTTTCATCTCCGTTTCAGCTACTCAGAAAGCATCCGTGATGTGGGATTGCGTAGCCAGACCACCTGCATTCTGGTTGTATTCACTCTATTTTGACTCTGGGAAAGGGCCCATGGGAGGAAACACAGAGTGATAAGCCAAGTGCCAACTCCAACATATTCACACAGGCGGCCCGGAATATGATGTCAGCGTAGTTACTGAAGAGGGACAGAAAGACCACTGGAATTGATTAACGATGCGGGGCATGGTTGAAAAAGGAGCAGCCTATCATGTGGACATGGGGAATAAAGGATGATAGAAGATGCTAATAAATTAAAAGTGAGCATGTAGAAGAGAGACAGGAGCAAGGCCTGTCTGTGGAGGCAGTGCCACAACCCTCTATGTGACAGAAGCAGTGTCAAGAAGCAAGGTTAAGCCTCTGAAAATGAATGAGTAACCACTAGGGTAGAGCCCTGAGAAAATGGTGAATGTGCACCAGGCTCTTTCAGATGTTTTCATATTCATTATCCCACTGTGAGCTGGGAGGTGGGGACCAGCTCTGTTCCTACATCGAGCATGGGGAAGCTGAGGCCAGGCAGTTCCCGCACTCGCTCAAGGTCACACAGCTGGTGGAGTTGGGGGGGGGGGGTGTTCCAAGGCCTGTCCTCTTCACTGACAGCAGGTGCATGAGCTTACAGAAGAAAGCACTATAAATGGTCACATTGTATGTGCGCTCAGTAGAACGATGACCCTGGGGACACTTTCATTTGTGTGTCTTTTGGCAGTCGCCCAACCACCCTCAGCACCTTTGAACGTGAAAGACACCATGGGTTCCCAGTCTTTGTCTATCCACATTTTTGGAATCATGACTAAAGTGAATGTTCCTTTATCTTCCAGAGAGAATAAAGACCCTTGGATAAGTTGCTGCATTTTGGCGTTGGTTTCCTCAACTATAAAATGAGGCTGGACCAGTTTAGTTAACCTTCAAATGATGGAGTGCACTATCGTATGTTCATGATAATGGCCCAAGCTTTCACAAGATGCCAGAGGAAACTGAGCTGTCCCTCTAAGGGAGAAAGGGGCTTTTGTTCATGGTGAGAAGCAGGTTTTCTATGAAATGTTTTGTAGAAGGTAAGCTGTGAAAGTTTAGAGTCCCTGGGAAGAGTAACACCACAGTGTGACCCTTATCACCATAAACTCCAGGGAAGACAATGTGTGCTACTGAAAGAAGCAGAGCCTTCTGCTAAGTTAGGGGCCTTCTTCAAGCTGATGGCTGATCGCAAAGACCAGAGGGAGGCGATGAAACCAAACTTTCCGAGTTGTTGTCTAGTCAGCCTGCTGCTTGCATGTCAGGGACCCACACATTCCAGTCATGCCACTGGATACAGGAAGAGTTCTTGCCTGGGAGTCAGAGCCTACCTACTCATGGTCTCCGTTGGTCTGCTTATCAAGTCACTTCATCTCACAGAGCCCCAGTTCCTTCCTGTTTGAAATCGGGATGTTAACACTTATTCTTTCTCCCACACAGAGAGGCTGTGAGATTGCAAAGTGTGTGAGAAGGTAGTATCTCACTAGGCACCATGCCAGACTCAGGTTTCTAAAGACAGTGACTACAACTGGCTCCCCCGTCTTTTTAGTATGATTACAGTACCTGAGACTAAAGAAAAAGTTCCGAGTGAATCCGGAGGAATTTTGGGTTAGATCATTCATCATTGAATGCACAGCATTTTGAACAAGTTGCCTAGCATTCAATACAGAATTTTTAACCACATGCTCATTTTTATTAATTGCTTTAAAATATGTTTTATTAATTCTTTGAGAATTTCATGCAAGCATACAATGTATTTTGATCATATTTACTCTTTGCTCCTCCCCTAACTCCTTTCACATCCATTCTCAAACCCTCCACCCTCTTATAACATCAAGCCTCTTAAACAAAAACAAGAATTTTTTTTTTTTTTTATAATTCAATGAATCCAAACTGTGCTGACCACATATGCATAAATCTGGGAGGCCATCTACTGGAGCATGTTCAACCTATAAGGGACCATACCACTAAGAAAACTGACTCCCCTCACCCCAGCAGTCATCAACTATTGTGGCTCCTCTGCTCCTTCTACCCTCTGTAAAGACCTTTGAGATCCAGCTGAAAGCTCACCACTTGACTAGTTATCTTAGTTCTGAAAGAGCCTTATCATAGGTATGACCTCTCTTTATTGGATGTATTCAAAGTTTAGCATCATGGTTGTATACTCAGCTCTGTGGATTTGGAAGGATGAACTGAGACAAGGACATGACATACCTCCATTTACTTAAAAGGGTAGGAAGAATAAGTCCAAGAGGCATCAGCATCAGACATTCATTGTGTTGGCCTGATAATCCCAGCCTTCTAAAGATGCAACTGTTATAAATATGGAATGTTGACTGGCTTGATCTTGTACAGGTCTTATACAGGTGTCTCAGTCAGTGTTCTGTTGCTGTGAAGAAACACCATGGCCACTGCAATTCTTATAAAAACAAAGCATTTAATTGGAGGCTTGCTTGCAGTTTCAGAGGGTCAGTCTGTTATTATTGTAGGGGACAATGCAGTATGCATGGAGCTAGAGCAGTAGCTAAGAGCTACATCCTGATCCACAGGTAGAGAAAGACTAGGCCTGGTATGGGCTTTTGAAACCTTAAAGCCCGCTCCAATGACATACCTCCTCCAAGGCCATACTTCCTCAAACAAGGACATACCTCCTAATCCTTCTATTCCTTTCAAACATTTCCACTTATTGTAACTAAGCATTCAAATTCATATACATGCCTATAAGGATCATTCTTATTCAAACCACCACAACAGGCAACCACAGCTCTTGTGAGTCCATCAGTGTATTAGCCTTGTCATGTCTAGAAGACACAGTTTTGCTCTGACACTCCCTAACCTCTGGCTCTGATAATCTTTGTGCTTCCTCTGCTGTGATGTTCCTTGATCCTTGAGGGAAGGGGTATGATACAGATATCTCATTTATGACTTCATATGCTAGATACTTATTCTATGCATTTTTAATAGTTCAATACATAATTTCTAATGGATAAATAAATAGCTCTAGACTAGGTTCTATAGGTGGCAGGTATATCGATGCTTGTCTTCTAGTACAGCAAAGATACAAAACAAATCTGTGGCATGCAAACACAACAGCAGAAGATCATTAAACAACAAAGGAGACTAGTAATCTATTTGAGTTAATTGTGTGCCAGCCATATGTTTTTGGGGTTGAGGAAAGGAGCTACGTCTTAGAATTCAGCCTTAGAGGGAGAAATGTGGGAGAATCCAATCATTCAGCAGAGGCCATGTTTTCTCAGAGCTGGGCATTCTAGAGACAGGACAGATCAATCATCTCATGCTGTCCTGAGGAAACACAGCCTGGAATGTCAAGTAACTTCCTCAAGGCATCCAGCCAAGCAGTCCCAACATTTAGACTCACACTCAAGTCTCACTTCTCAAGCTATACTCTTTATATACAAAAGGCCATGCAATAGGAGTTCAGTGAACAAATACAATAGACATATTCTCTACTCAAAAATAACTCACAGTCCGACAAACCTCACAATCTATGATGCTATCTATGAAGCATGTTGCTCAACTATACATTCATGTTATTTGCCTATTTATTTTAAATTAGTTTCTATTTCAAACTCTCTAGCTTTAGAATCCATGATATTCAGGCTTTGCCTTAAATCAGTGAAAAAGGTAAAAGAGCCCAGTATGGAAAAGGTGGGGTAGAAAAACAGGAGAGATGAGCAAGAGAAGGCAAAATATCAAGGAGGCATGCAATGTATTGATAAAAATGGACTCAAATGTCTTTGCATAGCTGTTGCACAACAAGTCTCTTGTCAATATGAATTCTTTTCCTTGGAGAGAATCGCCAAGATAATTCAAGCTCAAGTGCATATTCTCAGATGAACTATTTTTTAACACTTCATAACATATTGTCTTATTTTCTAATTGTGTCATGTTTATAAGTTTTGTGTCACTAGCGAGACCATGAATGTGAACATTTATTTATCTTTTACGTGTACCATGTACAGGGTGTAGTTATCAGAGCTATATATTTATATCTAGTTTTGTTCACTTATTCAGTGAATAAATGTATGAGGACTTCCCTAGGTACAAAAGCTACAGAGGTGAATATGGTAGAGCAGATGTCTGTCTTTATAGAGCTTACCTCCAAGCCTTCAGCTCTGAGGACTCAGTGGCCTAAGGTGTGAGCACAGGAATTTGGGGATAACAAGAACAAAAGGGAAGTACTGCTGAGGAGTGGCAGTTTTGCAGTAATCATAAGAGAACTGGTGATTCTGCAAGCTATGAAGTACGATTTTGCAAATCACGAGCTTGGCTGGAGGGAAAGGACTATTCTAAATACTAGAAGGCATGCAGTATGACTATCTATGTTACTAAAGCATCACATGAACCTGAAGAAGAGAGTAGGCCAGAGCATACAGGCTCATGTAGACTGTGGGTTTAAAGAGGAATGGAAATGGGAGGAATGGGCATTTCAAACCAGGAAGTGGCATGGCATAAGATATTTAAATATAGATGCTCTACCCCTCTCTAATATCCTACGGAAGCAACAAGCTGATACTCAGATCCCCAAGAATGGAGCTACACCCTTCCCACATCTACAGTACTTCTCCAGTAGCTGTCCCATTGTGAGAAAGCTATGCTACCCCTAGGCCAGTGCATGTCTGCTTTCTTCCCAGGGGACCCTGCTCTCACTGAGTTTCCTTTCTATCTATGACCACCTCTTCACAAAGCTAATTTCTTTCCCAAGCTTCCAAGACACACAAGCTAAAATGCACTACAATCCATTAAATCCTTCAACTCCTTCCTAGTCATTTCAGTAAATTCTCTCCCATTCTTTATTCCATTCATGAGTTCATGTAACGACCTGACCACTGGACGGTGCTTCCTATGATAAAATGGAATTAAGAAAAGGTAAGTCACAAGAATGGAATGGAATGGTAAAACTGAACAGAATCGCAAAGATTTGGTATTATCACAAGTCTCTAAAGCTTCCTATGCAAAAGAACTTCTGGAGGTGCCTTCAGATTTGTCTCTAGCTCCTCATTTCCTTCTAATTAAGTTTTCTTTGTTAATAATTGACTTAGAGAAGCCATGTGGGAGGACTAACAGCAATATCCAAAAGCAATCCTTGAAATTAAAAAGACATTTAAATGCCACCATTCTCTTCTGCCTCATCACTGTGATAGCTGTTGTGGTCATAGCCAGTATTTAGTATCCAGTCTAAAACTGGGCTAACTATCCCGATGGACTAGTATAAGACTACCATTCTTTCCAGAGATTTGAAGTTGCCCACCGGAATTGGATGAGAACTGAATAGTCTCTTCCCAACTCGTATCTGAAGATGGAGAGAAATTACATAAATGACGGAGTACATATCAGAATCTCAGATGCACACTTAGGTGTATTAAAGTCACTTCACCACATAAGGGAAGGGAATCTGAGCATTCATAGCACCTCTAAAACCTCCAGAGCTAACTATAAAATGAGCACTTTTGTTCAAAACACTTTGTTCCCTCTTTTTTGAAAAAAAAAATACACTTCAAAGAATTTTCCAAATAGAAAATTCCATTTCTAGAGTTTGCTGGTTTATTGCAGCAACAGATGTTCAGTTAATCTCAAATTGGACAAAACCATCTAAGTAATCATGTGCAGAATAGGAAAACACTACTAAGGGGGAAAAGGCAGGGCCCTGTCAGCAGTTGGCGTTTAAGTAGAGAGAAATATAATACACAACTGGAGAAACAAACACGTGTTTTTCAGTGTGGCTAACATGCCTGCTCTGATACAAAGTAAAAAAGAAAAAAGTTCTGAGAGGCTGAAAATGATGAGTTTTGTTAAATGGACTTGAATTAAAATTCCACTCTTTTTTTTCCTGCCATAATGTATTACTTTTAATTTTTTAAATTTGGAAAAAGTATTATAAAATATTATATCCAACATATACTTATAACATTCCTGGGAATAGTAAATAAATAAAATGTATTTAGTTATCTTGGGTTGCAATGAAATACTTTAAAAAGTGCCTTTTTTTTTTCCTGTTTCAAAACTGTTATACAGAATGAAACGATTGACACCAGGAAACTGATATTTTGAACACAGCACCTGTGAGCCTGAAGATGAGATTCAAAACCACAGAGCACCAGTTACTTCCACATGGGACAAGAAACATACTTACCCACCAGCCTCACAAGTGAAAAGAGTCTAAGAAACCTTGGCTTTCTTTCAGTTATCTTAGGAAATGCCATTTAAGATTTTTAATAACAATGTATCAAAGAATATCCCCCGACTCCCTGCTCTAACCACACTGACCACATCTTAGCACCAGCAATGCACTTAGCCATAGCAAAAGTTCCTTTTGCTTACCACCTTCACTCCCATACTACACCCAAACATCATCATGTAGTTTTTCTCAGTAATGAAACAACTCAATACTAACCACTGTCAAAAATATAAAGAATTCAGGAAGCAGCAAATCAAGTATCTTAAAGATACTGTTTTCATGAGGACAACTGAAATAAAGCCACGGAGCCACACAGTGGTGGTGAAGGACCCTACAGTTAGGAAGTTGGCTCTCAGTATTAGAGCAAGAGAGAGGTGGTGCCATTTCTCACCTAAGACCAGGCCTTCCAAATGATACTGGATGAATGAAGCCTACATCCTGTTCAAACAGAGACATGACTCTGAACCATAAGCCATTTATCTAAATATATATTTAGTCTTGTTCCCCACAAAGTAGAGGTGGGGCTGAAAAGTTGCCCCGCTATGCTTTCTCCAAGCAGCAGACAAAAACACCACATCAATATAGCAGTGTGCACGCACGCGCACATGGAAGTATCAACTACAGCCTCTGTAGAACTGTGTTTATGTGCATGACTGCACATGCATGTGTGACCATGTGTATGTGCCACACAGGCTCTGGCTAAGAATAGACTAACTATGCAGATGCTTGGTGGTGCAATCTCACAGGACACACATGGCATTTCACCTGAGAGCTGTCATGACAGCATTTTGGGCACCTTTGGGGGTTTCTCATCTTCCCAAGGTTACTGTGGCACATGCAATACCCTGGTATTCTCTAGTGGTGAGTTCAGTGGACATAACTGCTGTAACACATCTTTGGAGTAAGAAAAATTTAGAGCATGAATTCTGGGATGCACTATCAGAAATAGACACAGACATTGCTGAAAAGACTGGCAATTTAGTTGGAAAGTCACTGACTGGGAAATAGATTTCTGGTTAAGGGTCCTACCTGTTTTTCCAAGGTCACTGAACAATTACTAGGAGACCATTTAAATAGGAATTACGAAAAGAAAACATTTATTAGTTTCACAGGGAATTTGAAAGCAGGGGGCACACCTGTCTAATTGCTCCTGCAGAGGTTCATTAGAAGCAGCGGAACCCATCCTTGTCATCTCTGATCCCACCAGTGTGAAGATAACATCCTCCATTAGATAAATTGGGCAAGCTAGCCACAGTGCTACTTCAGCTCAACACCAGTCTTTGTTAGAGTTCCCGTTTCAGTTTCTGCAGCTCAGATAAGCTTATCTCAGGGCTTCGAGCTGATGTTCCGGATGGCACAACAGACCTGATTACCAGGAGAACCACTAATGAGCATCAGGAAATGCTACCAATCCCCAAAGAACTCATGGGATAGTTTCAAGCCCAGAAGTGAAAGGAAAGGTCCTCAAATTTCCCAGGGAAGGTTAGAATTGAATCAGAATGTATGCAGATGCATTTCAACACATCCTTTGTAAAATTTAGCTATAAAAATAGTACACTTCTATAGACAAGTTTTTTTTTTTTCCTGATAAGGATAAGTCATGCGGGCTTTGAATTGAAAAGTACATAAGTTATACTCTTTCTGTTTGTCTCGCCTTGCTAGTCAAAGATTACATTCATTTGGAATTAATGAAAATTGATTTAATCATAGAAACTTAACAAGCTCACTTAGCTCTCTGAACACAAGACCAGGCTCAAAACAGATGATGTGCTGCCTCCATTTAGGGCTATTTCCCCAAACCTGTGAGCTTCTACCCCAGAATTCTTCTCTCCCTAGAGTCACACTAATGACATTTGACATGATGACAGAGAGGAGGGGGGAAAGTGAAGGAGGAAAAGAGGAAGGGAGGGAGGTGAAGAAAGAGAAGGGGGGCTTTACTGGTTCTGTTGAAACCATTTTCCTTTTATTCCAGTTTGGTAAATTGCTAAGGTCCACTGATCATCGGCAACTGGTAGGACAGACCCTGGCTTTAGGTGGCCCCTCTGCCATTTCTGTGGCTGATCTGAGACCCATTATCCACTGGATTCTGCATTATAAAATCTAACCTGGGTACAAAATTTCTGCCTGTCATCTCGGCAAAGGCCAGGAGTTTCACACCATCCTATAATGTAAAAACAGAAAATCAACGCCGCCATAGAGCTGCCTGCTTCTTCTCTGACCAGTTTGTTGCTTTTTCTGAGGCAATGTTGGCTGTCACTATCTTAGACTGGAAAGGGCAAGTTGGTAGAATAATATGTAGTTTAAATAGCATCTCCCGGGGGAAGTCCCTCCTCACACTTAGTACTAAATGCAGTAAGATAATCAGCAACTAATTGTTTGGTGCTTAACTAAGAGCCTTCTCTGAACTGGTCTGATCCTGATGAAGGAGCCAAGAGGCACAGGTATTTTTCTTAGATCATTCATTTTGCTGCAGTGACAGCCCCCATAAACTCCAGTTTATGAACCAAATTTGTTTCAACCCTCACTCCAATATTATAATGCAAACCCCAGAGATCAGAACATCTTGTAAGATACGTAAGCAGTTCACTGAAAACGCCAGCATGGATAACTCTGTCAATGACCTCTTCTGTCTAATATCAATTTCGGAAAATTACTTTCCATTGCAAAGATTTAACCAGTGTGCCTAACCTACCACACAAACCCCTTATCTTCTCCCCCAACTTGTTTGGTCTGAGAGCTTCTTCTTAGCTGCTTCATCTTCCTGCAAACACTTAAGCTTTTCTCTTTTCAAAGGGGTTGGGAGCCGTGGAGGTTCTGAGCTAGACAGAAACCCTGTGGTTTGATCCCATTAGTCTAAGCCTGGGCCTGGTTGCAAGCAAGCTGCAGTATCTGCTTGCAAAAATCCTGGAAGCCAGGTTCTAGACACAGACACCACCGGCCGCATGCATTCTTCCATACTGGTCTACCCAAATATTGCCTGAAGGCAGCCAACCACAGCAAAGGGAATCTTACCTTCCATCATGGTGGCAGAATTGCATTCCTTAATTTCCAAGAAGTCAGAAAAAAAAACACAGGAGGATACGCTTCCAGGTCCCAGCTAAGTCCTCACAAAGCTGCCGCTGAGGTCTACTCTGCTTGCTGCCAAGCCAAAGGAGACAAGTGTTAACCCGAAAGACAAGCCATGGATGCTGCTGGTGCTGCTTTACCTACAGTCTCCCAGGAAGATGCTGAGAGAGAAAGGCAGAGGAACAGCAAGCCGGCGAGCTGCACCGCCTGCGCTGCCTCGGCCAATCCCTTCAGCTCTGGACCGCGTCACATGGTAGCCAGCCTGCATCTCCTGACACAATACCCCCGGAGAGCGCACGGAACCCATTTCCCGTCCCCATTGCTCGCCACCCCCACTGCCTCCCGCTCCTCTCCAAACACACAGCCCCTTCCCCACCTGGTGACGCACTTCCCCCGCCCCTCCTCGTGGTCCTCGCAAGCCTTTTGCGGCTCCCGGCTCCCGGGCGCCTGAAGATCTGAACTGCTACCCTGACGGGGGATGTCAACGAGAAAGAAGCCCAGAAGCCTGAGCCCAGGGAATTTTTTTTTTTTCGATTTTTCTCTTCTACTTATTTATTTATTTATCTGTTTATTTATTTATTTATTTATTTACAGAAAAACACTTCTTAGTAATTCCAGATCTTGGCAAACACTTTTACACTCCCATTCCAACCTCATTTTGACCTGAAGGAATTTCAAATGTCAGCGCCTGGCCTTCTGCGCACATCTGTCATCTGTAGCTGGCTCGCGCTCTCTTTCTGTCTTTCTGTCCCCCTCACCCTCCACGCGCCCCGTCTCTCTGTCTAGGTCTCTCTGTCTCTCCTTGTGTGTCTCTTCCTCTCATTCACGAGAGAAAAATCAATTCGCTGACGTCACATCATAAACAACCATCCCCCAAAGGATGATGCAGGGAAAAAAAAAAATTCACCCCAGCTGCCTTGAAAGGAAGCAGGAAATTAATTGCGCATGACATGTCCAAGAGCTGGCAACTGTCATTAAAACAAAGAGACAAAAGAACCCACCCGATTCGGGCTCTGGAATCAAACAGGCGATGCTCCAGCTCATTTCTGGGGCGAGAGGCGGGAGAGGGGGTTGAAGGCAGGAGTCTTGGCGTTGGCCGCCTCAGGCGTGTGCGCGTCGCCTCCTCCCACGCACTCCGCTCCGCAGCCGCGACCCCGGGGCTCTGGGTCCCGCCGTCGCCGCGTCCTCCGGCCGAGCTGGGCCAACGCCTGCCCTAGGTGGGGAGCCTCGCTTGCAGCCTCGGCTACAACTGCCAACTGCAGCCCCTGCTACATGGCACGTTTTGCAAGATGCTCCTTCCGCGATCTTCAGTTGCCTAGGAGCCCAGTCGTTCACCCCAAGGGAAATCCAGAGGAAGGCAATCGTTCCAGGTTGCGCTGGAGGAATGGGCGGAGCCTGGGGCTTGGCAACTTGCTTGAACCGGGAAAGGTTCAGGCTTAAGATCTGGTGGAGCTGAGGGTCTGTCACCTGAGTGCTCTCAAGAGACCTAGGAGTCCTTCAAAGGGAGGGACTCCCAGGCCTGGTGTCCTGCGATCCTGAGTCTTAACTGGGCCAAACAGCCAAGCAAAAAGAAATAAATTGAAACCAGTCAGGAAGGCTTATGAGTGTAGGGAGCAGCTGATGAAGACAAGAGGCTAGAGAAAGGTCTCTTTAAGGAAGACTAGCAGAGCCGGGGCTATGAAAATCCCTTTATTGAAGATCAGGTCAGAATCTCTAACAATGGTGCTGATCATTTATAACACCCTCAGTTAGTATTACCCTGATCTAGATATGGTCTGACTCTTTCCTCCAGAGGGAATATGAAATACTGGTGGCTATGAGAGGGGCCAAGCGAAGAGATGAATTAGTCAAAATCGAAAAGCAACTCAGTTCCTTAGCAACTTACAAGATTTTTAAAATTAAAAAAATTAAACCTCATTGTTTCGCTCAAGGATACATCTTTCTGTGACTTCTGCATTTAAAAATTAAAGTCTCCTGAGAGATATACTTGCTTGTGGCTTTTTCCTTATGCCTAGGAGGCAGTAGAGTTTTAAAAGGAAGAGATTACAAGGTAACACTTGTCTTAAGGGCAAGTTATCTGCTCTAAAAACTGCAGTGAATTATTGCATAAAGAATGTATGTGTATGATTAGCAAATTATTTTAATGAAGATTAACAACATGGATGGATACTGGTGTCAAACAGATTGAAATGGAATCCTGTCTCTTCTTATTGAGGTCTGAGACCAGAGGCCAGTCATACAACTCTGGGCTTTGGTTTCTTACCTGTAAAATGGAAGTTAGAATAATACCAAGTCCACAAGCTTATAAACCAGTGGTTCTCAACCTGTAGGCTGTGACCCTTTTGTAGGTCAAATGACAGGGGTTACCCAAAACTATCAAAAACCATAAATGTTTGCATTGAAATTTTTAGCAGTAGCAAAAGTACAGTTATGAGGTACCAACAAAGATAATTTTATGGTTGGGAGTTCCCACCACATGGGGAACTGTATTACAGAGTCACAGCATTAGGACGGTTGAGAAGCACTGCTCTAAAAAGTAATAAAGCAAATCTGTGGCAATGTCTTACTATATACCCAGAAGTGTTCTGATACTCTGCCAGAAAGTTACTTAGGCTTGTGTCTACAGCTTTGTTAAGTCTGCCATGTTAGCTTTGCAGAATTAGTATCAATGACACAGAAGGGCTGGCACCTGGCTCCAAAAGGTTGCAGCCAGAGATCTGGATGCACAGAGAGCCACACCCACTGAGAACAGTGGTGAAAGACAAGGTGAAGCAGAGGGCCAGCTTGTTGGAGATGCCTGAAAAGCTGCAGAAGAGAAAATAGAGCCAAGAAACACTAATTGGGAAGATCTGAGGCTGATCAAATTTTAGCATAGTTCAGGGAAAAAATATGGGGTGAACTTGAGGTGGATATTATAAAATAGATAGGGAAATCTGAACGGCGAAGGTTGGTCAGGTGAAGTCTGGAGGTAAATGGAAGCAGGAACTGCAGGAGCTGGACCGTGGAAATGGTCCAGTGGCTGCAGATGACAGAGAGTCTGCTGCCTCTGCTCCCAGCCATGGCTCCACTCTCACATCTACTGCAAGCTCACACCAGTTTGGTATTAGGATTGCAACAAGTCTAATAACTAGACAGAAAGATATATAAACAGCCAGGAAGTATATAAAAGATGCTTAATGCCACTCATTACCAGGGAAATACAAAACCAGTTAAAACTGTCTATTAACAATAAGAGACATAACAGATTCTGATGGAGAGCTGAGAAAAGAGAACTCTTACACACACTGTTAGTAGAAATGTAATTCTAAAAACTATAGAAAGCTTGCTTAACCTGACAGAGGGCTACTACATGGTCTGGCAGTTCTACTGCTGGGCATACATTCAGAAAGAGGGAAGGTAGTATGTAAAGAGACATCTGCTCTTACCTGTGTGTTGTGTTATTATTGTCAATAGCCTAAGTGCCCATCAACAAGTAGCTCAAAGATTCTTGTTCTTAATATATTTTGAAAAATTTTAATGTACACTTTAATGTAAATTGTACATATTTTTATGAGGCACAGTGTGGTATATACCTGCAGATGTAGCATGTTTAGTGATTAGATCAAGGTAATTCAAACATCTACCATCTTAAGAAGTGTGTGTGTGTGTGTGTGTGTGTGTGTGTGTGTGTGTGTGTATGTGTGTGTGTAAGAGAGGAGGGATTTAAAATCTTTCCTACTAGCTATTTAGAAGTATACAGATATGATCAATCATATGACTCTATCATGCCATGGACTATTAGAAGGTACACTCAGCCAGATGCATCCCTCCACACATATCCTCCCTCCTCCCCACTATCCATCTTCCCATTACCCATTCCCTTACAGTTACCGGCTGCCAATAACATGGCTCTACTCTCTACATCAGCCAAACCAAATGGTTTGCTTCCACTTATGAGAGTCTGTGAGATTTATCTTTCTGTACTCGAGGGACTTTATGTCACCTAACGTAATGTCCTGTAACCTTCCTCGTCTTACAGTAAGTAGCTGCAGTACATTTTGATTAATGAATAACCCAGTATATGTACATACATATAATCACACATACATTAATAATCATATATGAATATTCACATACACACACGTGTGTGTGTGAATAGTCATATATGCATGTGATGTTTTCCTTAGCTGTTCATTTGTTGATGGACACTTAGGCTGATTCCATATCTTGGCTATTGCCAATAATAACACAATATACAGGTAAGTGCAGATGTCTCTTTAACATACTACTTTCCTTCCCTTTGAATATATATATATATATATATATATATATATTCATAAATGCTATATATATGCAGTAGAACTGCCAGACCATGTAGTAGCCCTCTGTCAGGTTAAGCAAGCTTTCTATTGTTTTTACAATTGCACTTCTACTAACAGTGTGTAAGAGTTCTCTTTTCTCAGCTCTCCATCAGAATCTGTCATGTTTTTCTTGTTCATAGACAATTGTAATTGGTTTTGTATTTCCCTGGTAATTAGTAGGGTTATACATCTTCTACATACTTCCTGGTGGTTTTATGTATCTTCTTTTAAGAAAGGTTGATTCAGAACATGTGGTCAATAGTCATTATGTTATAGGAAAAGAAACCAAAATATGTAGCTACAATCATCTCAGAAGGACCAACAAAGATGTGTGTAACAA
The DNA here is from genome assembly GCA_019843815.1 of Montemys delectorum. NCBI lineage: Eukaryota > Metazoa > Chordata > Mammalia > Rodentia > Muridae > Montemys > Montemys delectorum. Next base: position 6,407 of record JADRCD010146765.1, on the reverse strand, counting down.
AAGTGGTCAGGACAGTCCTGAAGCCAGATGTGTTTCTCCACAGTTGTACCAGCTGTTTGCTTTGTGGCCTTTAACACGATGGTGCTGGTGTCTCCATTATAAGAGTACCCAAGGAGCAGAGTTCCATTTCACATTAAAAATGTACTCAAATATGTTGTTGGAAAAGATCAAATACCTTGGTTTTATCTCAAATATTTTTTTTTTTAGGGGAACATGGTTTTGCTCAAGAACATAAGCAGTACTTTAGATTATGCCCGAATTTTGATTTTCACACTTTTGAGGACAGCTCTTTCCTTGATGACAGGCCCCAAAGAATTTCTTGCTGCTGAAAAAAATGGGACTTTCCCCCTCATAAATTTAGCTGAAATTGTAGCCAAAAGATCATGAAAAAGAATGGGCTTGACTGATGGTTAGCATAAGAGCACAGCATTGCATGGGAGCCCTGTTCAGGGTAACAAAAAAAGATCCAAGTCACACTAGGCTCACAGATCATGGTTTTGGTCGGCCAAAGACCAACAACCCAGGTGATGATGTCACTAGACATTGTATTTTATTTCTCAAATTAGGTTTGTATCAGGGTGATACTTCATTAGTTATCAGTGATTTACAATAGGATTCCAGCTGAGTGTGGTGGCCATGTCTTCAATTCTAGTATTCCAGAGGAAGGTGGAGCTGTGAGTTCAAGGCCAGCCAGGGCTACACAGTAAGACCCTGTCTGAAAATAAAAATAAAATACATACATACATGAATACACACACACATACATACATACATACATACATACATACATACATACAAAAACAATGAAAGAAAAGAAATCAGATAGCTATCATAGTCTCAAAAGTTGAATTTCTCTATGTATTTTACATTTTAGCATTTTAGGGGATTATCTCTTCCTATTTAAAAACAAAACAAAACAAAAATAAAAACAGAGGTGGGAAAAGAATGAGACCTGGGTCATGAAGGAGGAAGGAAAGTTGACCTAAGGAGGAAGTTTTAAAGGTGCTTAACTTAGCGGGACAAACTGACTCTCCATTTCACTCTCTCCTTGGAGGAAATCAATGATTGTGAGAGGGGAAATATTGCCCATGCACTAAGATCAGCAATTGCCCCTGAGGAGACCTAGTTCTATGACTCACCAAGAGTGAGAGATTCATAATGAGGTGAAAGTAGATGAATTTTTGGTGAGATCCTGCTGTTCTTTTTTTAAATATCCATATGTCAATATGTAAAACACCTCTATGTGTGTGTGCGTGTGTGTGTGTGTGTATGTGTGTATTTCATATACACATGTATACATACATAATATTTTTGGTTAATATTAAACAATTACAACTTGAAATATTAATGATGTAGACAAAAGGAATTTGTCTGAATAGTTTACAAACTGCAGGAAGAACAGAACAGCTGAGGGAAAACAGATCCAGGACACATTGTGAAACTGCTACCAGAACCAAGTACTAAAGTAGCAAATGTATTTTTAAAAAGTATCTATTTTTAAATTCTGATAGTTTCAGGTCTAGAGAAGCAGTAAGGGAACCACTCATCTCTCTTTTTGTTTGTCTGTTAGTCACTCTCTTTCTTTCTCTCTCCTCCTTCTTTCCAGTATATGCTATCTTCAAGTACTTTTTCTCCCTGTGATTAGAGATCTAGCTATTGACTGTCCAACATCTCCATCAAAGGTTGCCTTGGCTTGGATCATTGTTCACTCTCTGGACCAATCTATGGGATCCATGCTGATGAAGCCTCGTGGTGAATTTATATAAGACAAATATCACTTTTAACTTATTCACATGTCCAATACTGAGACCAAACTTGAGGGTGGGGAATAAGGCAAGTCTAGATGACAAACAATCCTGAACAACTTGAAATTCTCACATTACAGGAGTGGCAGATGAGATGTCAAAGGGAAGAATGGACATTATTAGCAAAAGAGATGTGAGGAAGAAACTATGTAACCAAGTAACTTATTACATAGACATTGCTCAGTGTATCAAGCACAAAAGCACCCCAGACATAGAACCACTCAGAATGACACACGGACGCCAGACAGCAGACTTGCCTCGACTGTGTGTGAATGTTCACACACCACATGCAGAGAAGAAACTGTTAGGAAGCTGTTCTTTCCCATGGGCCTACACGTCCTACTTGCTGAGCACTTAGTTTATAGACATTGTGTGCTCAGTGGAACATCCGTGTCTGGAAAGCCAGGCATATATACCTATGTGAGTGCTGAATAAATTTATACCAACTACTTGTATTGCTTAATCAAGACCTACATTTAAAAAGACAGGTCCTACCGCTGGAATACATACAGAGAATGAGAAGTTTCAACAGAGGAAAATAAAGAACTGTAGTCTAAACACCAAAGCAGAGGAAACTACCTGACAGCAAAGGAAACTGCTGCGGAGAAATAGGAACACTCCTTCATTGCTGGTGGAATTGCAAACTGATACAACCACTCTGGAAATCAGTGTGGCGGTTCCTCCGGAAATTGGACATAGCTTTACCAGAGGACCCAGCCATACCACTCCTGGGCATATACCCACAAGAGGCTCCATCATGTAATAAGGACACATGCTCCACCATGTTCATAGCAGCCTTATTTATAATAGCCAGAAACTGGAAACAACCCAGATGTCCCTCAACAGAGGAATGGATACAGAAAGTGTGGTACATCTATACAATAGAGTACTACTCAGCTATTAAAAACAATGAATATATGAAATTCTTAGGGAAATGGATGGATCTGGAGAGTATCATCCTGAGTGAGGTAACCCAATCACAAAAGATCACACATGGTATGCATTCTCTGATAAGTGGTTATTAGCCCAGAAGTTTGGAATACAGGAATAACGACCCACAAACCACAAGAAACTTAAGAAGAATGAAGACTGAAAGGTGGACATTTCATTCCTTCTTAAAAAGGGGAATCAAACACCCACATAAGGAGTGGCAGAGATTAACTATGGAGCAGAGATGTAAGGAAGGACAAGCATATAGCTATCTCCTAAGAGGCTCTGACAATACCTGACTAATACAGATGTAGAGGCTCACAGCCATTCATTGAACTGAGTACACGGTCCCCAATGAAGGAGTTAGAGAAAGGTTCTATGGAGCTAAAGGGTTTGCAGCCCCTTAGGACGAACAACAATTACTAACTAGTACCCTCAGAGCTCCCAGGGACCCAACCACCAATCAAGGACTGTACAGGGTGGAATTGAATGTACTGGCAGCAGGTATATAGTAGAGGATTGCAAATTCGATCATCAATACGAGTAAAGGACCTTGGCCTTGTGAAGGTTTTGTGCCCCAGTGTAGGGGAATGCCAGGGCCAATAAGTGGGAGAGGGTGGGGTGGCAGGCATGGGGAGGGGGGAGGCAAAAGGGGTTTGTTCTTGTTTTTGTTTGTTTGTTTGTTTGTTTGTTTGTTTTGAAGGGGAACCTGGGAAAGGGAAAATGTACATGTAAATAAAGAAAATACCTAATTAAAAAAAATGAAAAAAAAATCGATTTTCAAATTTCCATGTAGTTCTAAGGATACAGCAACTGCTACATCCATAATATCCAGAAATTGGAAACAGCTTAAATGTCCATTGACAGATGAATGGATAAAAATGTGATACATTTGTTCAATGGAATATTATTCAGCTCTTTATAAAATGAAATTTGTAGGCAAGTAGTTGGATCTAGAAAACAAAACATCCTGAGTAAGACCAAAAAGAATAATATTGGAATGCATTTTTTTTATACATGGACGTTAGCATTAAGCCTTTCATAGGCATGACACAACCCTTATAACTACAGAGATTAGATGTAGAGTAAGGGACTAGGGGGAAAGAAGGATCGTCCATGTGGAGGAAATAGGATATAGTTATGGAAACACAGAGGGGAGACTGCAATTGGAGGTTAATGGGAGAGGGAGAAGAAGAGAGAATAAAAAAGGAAATACATCAAACAAACAGCTAACCTGAGGAGCCATATGAAAACCTACTACAATAGGGGGTTCTTAAAATACATACGTATTTGAAAGAAGTATAAATGGAGTTGCCAAATAACAGGGGAGAAAAAGACCAACGAGACATCATTCCCTACTAAGTGAAACTTCCAGTGGCAGGAATGGGTTCCAACTAATGGAGCTGTTGGCCAAAGGGGCCCTGAGTTAACTCAGGCTATCGTTAAAGCTATTGATTACTTTACACCAATTGGTGGTAAGGCCCTACTGATGAAAATAACACTTACATATTCCATTAAACATAGAGAAGTCAAGGTAGTGTTTAACTAAAGCCTTCACCTCTACTGCCTAGTCTTCACGGTACTGGAAGGCACACTGCCCGAGGAGAAATGTAACCACCAACCCAGCTACAAACCCTGTGATTTGCAATGATGACCTGACTGCATAATGCACTGGAGCACATGATACTGCATTAGTAAACAACCCACTCTCTAATTGGATCTAAGGCCACCCCATGACATGGAACCCATGCCTGACACTGCCACAATGCCAAAAACCTGAGTCTAGGTAGGCCATGGGACTAAGGGAACGCCGAGTATTAGTGTTCTGCTAAAGGAGCATAGTGGTAAAATGACTCCTAATAACACTGTACTATACCCATTGATCAGCATCCTAGCTTCCTCTTGCAGTAGATGTGAAGTAAAACAGAGACCCACCACAAGGCAATGTGTGGAGGGTAAGAGAATTTGGAACACTTAGTACTAAAAGGAATTTCTTCATCAAGCTCTTCCCTTGGGAGCTCAGAAAACTATGTGGAAGAGGAGACTGACCAAAGAGCCAGAGGGGATTGATGCTGCCAAAAATACAGACCCAGACACAACAGGACTATTGCATATAAGAACTCACAGAGACTGTGGTAGCTTGCACAGGGTCTGCATAGGGGTCAAGCCGGATGGTGTCCCAGTGCTAAGAAGGAGAAGTGGACATGAATGGATGGATGGAAAGCTCCTGAATGGAAAGCTATCTATAATTGAAAACTGCTTGCAAAGGAAAAGGGAAAAAAGGAATGAACCCTCAATGAACCCTCACTGAATAATAAACCTCACTTAAGGGAAATCCCCATACCCAGCAAAATATGGTAGATTCCTTGTGGTCAAATCTTGTTTGGTTTGGTCATATTTTCACCTTACTGGTCTTTTGATTGTATATTATTGTTTCTGATTTCGTGTGTGTGTTCCTTGTGATTTTTCTTTTACAATTTTGTTTTATTTTTGTTTCTTTTTTTATTAGATATTTTCTTTATTTACATATGATTTCTCCTTTCCCAGTTTCCCCTCCAAAAAACAAACAAACAAACAAACAACAATAAGAGCAAACCCCTGTTGCCTCCCCACTTCCCATGCCTGCCACCCGACCCTCTCCCACTTATTGGCCCTGGCATTCCCCTACACTGGGGCACAGAACCTTCACAGGATCAAGGGCCTCTCCTCCCATTGATGATCAAATTTGCAATCCTCTACTATACACATGCTGCCAGAACAATCAGTCCCACCATGTAAAGTCTTTGGTTGGTGGTTGAGTCCCTGGGAGCTCTGAGGGTACTAGTTAGTTCATATTGTTGTTCATCCTAAGGGGCTAAAAACCCTTCAGCTCCTTTGGTCCTTTCTCTAACTCCTTCATTGGGGACCCTGTACTCAGTTCTATGGATGGCTGTGAGCCTCTACATCTGTATTAGTCAGGTACTGTCAGAGCCTCTCAGGGCATAGCTATATTAGGCTGGCTTGTCCTTCTTTCAATCTCTGCTCCATAGTTAGTCTCTGCCACTCCTTCCATGGGTATTTGGTTCCCCCTTTTAAGAAGGAATGTAATGTCCACCTTTTGGTCTTCCTTCTTCTAGAGTTTCCTGTGGTTTGTGGGTTGTTGTTCCTGTATTCCAAACTTCTGAGCTAATAACCACTTATCAGAAAATGCATACCATGTGTGTTCTTTTGTGATTGGGTTACCTCACTCAGGATGATATTCTCCAGATCCATCCATTTCCCCAAGAATTTCATAAATTCATTGTTTTTAATATCTGAGTAGTACTCCATTGTGTAGATGTACCACAATTTCTGTATCCATTCCTCTGTTGAGAGACATCTGGGTTGTTTCCAGTTTCTAGCTATTATAAATAAGGCTGCTATGAACATGGTGGAGCATGTGTCCTTATTACATGTTGGAGCATCTTTTGGGTATATGCCCAGGAGTGGTATAGCTGGGTCTTCTGGTAGAACTATGTCCAATTTCTGGAGGAACCACCACACTGATTTCCAGAGTGGTTGTACTAGTTTGCAATCCCACCAGCAATGAAGGAGTGTTCCTCTTTCTCCACAACCTCTCCAGCATCTGCTGTCACCTGAGTCTTTTATCCTAGCCAATCTGACTGGTGTGAGGTGGAATCTCAGAGTTGTTTT
>JADRCD010146764.1:7527-21119 GCA_019843815.1 Montemys delectorum | reverse complement strand
AAATTCCTTCAAAATCTTTTCTGAGAATAAAGGTAATTTTTTAACTGTAACCTTCCTGTGAAATCAAAAATCTAATTACATACTTCCAACATATAATGGCACAGAATTTACAGCATCATTCCAAAAGAGAAAAATTGAGGTATGGTAAGGAAATATGGACCAAACCAAGACCTAAACTCCAGTAAGGCAAATGCCAAATCCCATAGTTCTGTCTGATATCAGAAGGTTTCGATGTCTCTACCCTTCTGGTTTTGCTGCCTAACAAGGAAAGCAAATGCCTGCTGTGTTTTAGCTAGGGCAGTAAGAGGTCTCGAAAGCAGGGAGATACACTTCTCTGTTGGACTCGTTTCACTCCCCAGGTGCAGCTCTTTGTGGTGGGTATTCTGTCCCTTTGACATTTCTACCATTTTAAGGTCTTCAATGCAACCCAGGCTTCACTTTCATAGCTCATGTGCAATGTCCTTTCAGGGCCTCCACACAGAAACTTCTCTGGCACATGCTTGGCTTCAGCAGATCTATATAACCAGAGGGAGATTCAGTTGTCCTTTTACTAGTGTGCCCTTGATTCCTTCATGATTCTAATATCAGTACCATGTGGATGACACTGCCAAGTCAGGCTACCAACTTGGAGTGGAGCCTGGTACTCTTGAATAGCATCTGCAGCAGCCTTGCAGAGCAGTTCCTTAGGCTTTTGATTTTCACAGTTTGGAGGCTTAGCTGGGTAGGGTCTTGCCTTGAGGGCACCCCTCCTTTTCTTACAATTCAGATTAGAGTTTCCCTTAATTTTCTTATCTCTTTGAGTACAGACAGTGGTTCCAACATCAAATTTCCTGGTGCTCCTTTTCTTTTCAAACTGTAGATTTTGTCTCTCTTTTGTCCCACTTGTTCTCTTTCATGTAGATAAAAGTTGGTATTAACAACCATGCATGGAAGAGTCAATACTGGGCTGCCTTGAAACCCCCCATACCAAAGAAACCAGTCCATCATCACTTTTCAAGTTAGTCTCAGGTAAAGTTTTTTAAAGATTTATTTATTTATTTATTTATTTATTTATGAGTACACTGTAGCTGTGCAGATGGCTATGAGCCATCATGTGTGTGGCTGCTGGGAACTGAACTCAGGATGGCCCCGCTTGCTTTGGCCCTGCTCACTCTGGCGTAATTCACTGTAGTTGTCTTCAGACACACCAGAAGAGGTCGTCAGATCTCATTACGGGTGGTTGTGAACCACCATGTGGTTGCTGGGATCCAAACTCAGGACCTTCGGAAGAGCGGTCAATGTTCTTACCCCCTGAGCCATCTCTCCAGCCCCTCAGGTTAATTCTTAAGACAGAGCTATGAAGCAGCCACAGAGTTTGCAAAGTATCATAAAACCTGTCTTCAACCCATTTGCTAATGGTGTTCCCTTCTTAGACTTATACTGAGCTGGGTATTCATAGCTTATATTAGTTCTATACATAGTTCTACTGTCTTCCAGATCCTACAAGGATAGTCCATTAAACTCTATTTACAATGTTCAATGACTTTTCTAGTCCAAATTCTTAAATTCTTCCACACTTCTTAAAATCAACAATGGTCAGGTTTGCCACAGCAGTAGCCCACTGCCTGGTCTGGAGGGCATGAGCAATTCTTTCCATGGCAATCAATGCTTTGAATTGGGTGCACCTGGTATAGGGTATGGTTCCTGCCATAGCAGAGGTTTAAGGTGCAGAAACCAAGAGATGGAAGAATGAATGGTTCCACTCACCATTATCCCTAGTGAACCGCTAGTAAAATTTTTGTTTCTTGTTTCCAAGATCTTAAGTTCTTCTGGCCCAGAAGTTTGGTTCCAAATGGGAGAACTCTCCTACCAGGAGCCACAACAAGCATCCCCTTGAATTGGAAGCTCAGACTTTCCCCTGGCCAGTTTGGGCTTCTGATATCCTTAAGCCAACAGGCTAAGAAAGAAAGAACTGTTTTGAGAGATGGTTGCTCCAGATCACCAAGGGGAGAATAGATTTCTTCTTCACAATGGAGGCTAAGAAGATGTCTGGAGGGCAGGAGTTGTTTTAAGGCATCTATTGATGCTATCCTGTCTCAACATGGGAAACTCCAACAAACCAATGCAGATAGATGACAAAAGGCCTGGACCCTTCAGAAGTGCCAGTATGGACCACTTCTCTAGAAAACTTACCAAGACCTTAGGTACTTGGTATGAGTGGGGAAAAAACAGAAGGGCTAGTAGAAGTTAGTCATAAATTTCAGTCAAAGCCACAGGACCAGTTGCAGACGTGAGGGTTGCAACTGACACAAGGGTTTTTGTCTTATTTTCTGTATATATGCAAAATATACTGAGTAGATACTTCTGGGGTTTTTTCTCTATTTCTTTATTATGTAACATACAAGATAATATCAGTGGTTACATTTTATGAGACACTAAGAGACTAAGCATTCTTCAAGGGACATTGCCAACTATTTTAAAATATGTAATATGTTTTCAGTTGTATACAGGATAGTCATATCATATCAGGTAGAATTATGTCCTGGTTATTGTTTTCATTTGGAAATTAAGCATGGCATAAGGAGATGTGATTGTATGTCAAGTTGACAAGGAGTGAGCTTGTGATAGTTAATCTTGTTTGTCAACCTGCCTACATCTGGCATCGACTAAAATCCAAGCAGCTAGGCATACCTGTCAGGAATTTTCTTAACTGATCATTTAAGGTTATAATACTCACCCTAAATCTGGGCCATGATTTCTGGTGGTAGCCTGTATAAAAGTAAATGAAAGAAAGAAGCGTTTGCTTTTTGCCTGCTGGCCCATCATCTCATTATCCTATTGTGGAGGCATTCTCACATTGATGTTAGTTAGCACCTACTGCTTTGGGATTTCAACTGAAGACCATCTGAGACATCCAGCCTCATGCACTGAATAGCTACTAGATTCTTAACCTTTCCATTAAGAGACAACTATCATTGGAATAGCCAGACCACAGCCTGTAAATCTTTCCAATAAATTCCTAATTTCTAATGATATATATGTTAATAAATATATAAATTATATATGAATTAAAAATACATTTATATAATATATAAATGAATCAATATAAATATTTATAAATTACATATACACATATTCTATATATATCTACAGATATATAATATATGTGTATAATAAACATATATATGAGATTTATTTAGTTATGTTCCTCTAAAGAACTTTGATTAATATATCCCACCCCAAATACAAAGAAAACATACCACATTCACTGATAGTCATTCCTCCTTTCTTTCTAGTCCTCCTCTCACTTCTCTTTCCTTACTCTATCTACAAATTTACTTCTGAGTTATAGATATACCAAGACCATTCATATAAGTGCATTAATCCAAGATGCAGTCTTCTGTGACTATCTTATTTGTATCTTAAGCTCTAAAACCTTCACTATTAACAGTGATATGATTATTTCCAAGACTTTCTTTATTGAAGCCCTCTAATATCATTGCATCAGACATACATAGAATTCTCAAAAAGTATTATTGTGTCAAAGCTGGTTCCATTGTTTATTAGGCCTTGCCCTATAGAGCTTGTACATGCTTCTCCTATACATCAAGACTGCCCCAACCTCTAGCCTTTTGCACTAGTCATTCCCTTTGGGGATCCTTCACCACATATCCATAGGACCTATTCTTTTTTGGCCCTTGAAGTCTTGGCAGTCCTGGAACTCACTCTGCATATCAGCTGGCCTAAAACTTACAGAGATCTGCCCACCTCTGCCTCCCAAGTGCTGGGACTAAAGGTGTGTACCACCACAGCATAGCTCATATGATCTAGTCTTATACAGCTAATCTCAAACTCAGCCTCTCACATATGATTCCCATCTCTCCCTCGGCTTCTTTTTACATTTAATTAGTGACTATCTTCTTTATTCACTAGTGTGTCTGGAGACTGTACTGTATCTTTTACCCATCCGTTTGAAGATGGACCTATACATGGATGGATATAATGCTTGAGAATTCTCTGGTAGACAACCTCAAGATATAAATATACAATGAGGGACAATGAGTGAAAGAAAACTAAACAAACCAAGAGGAAGCCAAAGAAAGCAAGAAATAAATAACAAACAGATAAACAAATAGCAAGGAGAAAGATCGGAGGAGTTATCTGTTGCCAGGGAAGGGCTTTGACGTGATGTTGGGTTTTATGACTAGGCTTGTATGTTCTAGGACACAAAAAGTAAAACCTAGCCGGTCTGTCTGGGCTGGTGTCCAGAGCAGACCTTGGGTGCAAGCTCTGCAGCCAGTCCCACAACACCCAGAGGAAGCTCCAATCCCAGGAGCTCTGACACACCCAGGATCAGAGGTGAGGAGGAACTAACATCTTTGCAGCCAGTCCCACAACACCCAGAGGAAGCTCCACCACAGGAACTCCACCAGCCCGGTGACTTGGGTTCCTTCCGGTCTGTCTGGGCTAGTGTCCAGAGTAGACCTTGGGCGCAAGCTCCGCAGCTAGTCCCACAACACCCAGAGGAACCTCCACTCCCAGGCACCCTGACACACCCAGGATCAGAGGTGAGGAGGAACTAACATCTATCCCAACACTGGGAATAACTGGGACCAGCTAGACCAGGCACACAGGAACTCCACTAGCCCAGTTTCTGAGGTTCCTTCAGGTCTGTCTGGGCTGGTGTCCAGATCAACACCCAGAGGAAGCTCCACTCCCAGGTGACCTAACAAGCCCAGGATCACAGTATCCCAGAATCACAGGATAACAGACACAGCTTGACTCTGAGGAGTTCAGAAACAACCAGGATCACAGGAAGGACAGGCTCCAGTCAGATTTAGCAAGGACAGGTAGCACTAGAGATATCCAGATGGCAGGGGGCAAGTGTAAGAAAATAAACAACACAAACCAAGGTCAATTGGCATCATCAGAACCTATTTCTCCCACCATAGCAAGTCCTGGACACACCATTACACCGGAAATGCAAGATTCAGATATAAAATCACTTCTCATGGTGATGATACAGGACTTTAAGAAAGACATAAATAGCACCCTCAAAGAAACACAGGAGAACACAGGTAAACAGCTCAAAGTCCTTCAAGAGAAAACACAAAAATCCCTTAGAGATCTTTAGGAAAACACAATCAAACAGGTGAAGGAAATGAGCAAAACCATCCAGAATCTAAAAATGGAAATAGAAATGATAAAGAAAACAGAAAGAGAGATAACCCTGGCCATACAAAACCTAGGAAAGAAATCAAGAATCATAGATGCAAACATCACCAACAGAATATAAGAGATAGAAGAGAGAATCTCAGGGGCAGAAGACACCATAGAAAACATTGACACAACAGTCAAAGAAAACACAAAAAGCAAAACGCTCCTAACCCAAAACATCCAGGAAATCCAGGATGCAATGAGAAGACCAAACCTAAGGATAATAGGTATAGAAGAGAGTGAAGATTCCCAATGTAATGGGCCAGCAAATATCTTCAACAAAATTATAGAAGAAAACTTCCCTAACCTAAAGAAAGAGATGTCCATGAACATATAGGAAGCCTACAGAACCCCAAATAGACTGGACCAGAAAAGAAATTCCTCCCGCCACATAATAGTCAAAACAACAAATGCACAAAACAAAGAAAGAATACTAAAAGTAGTAAGGGAAAAAGGTCAAGTAACATATAAAGGCAGGCCTATCAGAATTACACCAGACTTCTCGCCAGAGACTATGAAAGCTAGAAGATCCTGGGCAGATGTCATACAGACCCTACAAGAAGACAAATGCCAGCCCAGGCTACTATACCCAGCAAAACTCTCAATTACTATAGATGAAGAAAGCAAGATATTCTATGACAAAACAAAATTTACACAATATCTTTCCACAAATCCAGCCCTACAAAGGATAATAGATGGAAAACATCAACATAAAGAACAAAACTACACCCCAGAAGAAGCAAGAAGGTAATCTTTCAACAAATCCACACAAACCTAATTCCACCTCTTACAACAAAAACAACTGGAAGTGACAATTACTTTTTCTTAATATATTAATATGAAAATTAATATTACCAACATATCCTAATCAATTGAAATCCAAAAATATGAGGAATTAGAAATTTGTTGATTGCCATCCAATGGTCTCTCTAATTTGGTAATTGGAGAAATAGATCCAACATTGTACAATCTATGTACACTTTCAGCTTGTTTGTTTGTGACAGTGTCTTGCTGTGTACAACATAGGGGTCTTGAAATCTTGCTTCTCCTATCTCAGCCTCTCTATTAGTAGTATTGTTTATGTCATGTCTTTACACTATACTATGGTTTTCAGAACAGCTTATATATTTCAAAAGTATTTATATACCCAAAAGAAACATAGATGATTAACTAGGGAGGTTGCTTGTAAGAGAACAATGAGACTGAATGCTTTGTCTGACATTTGTAACTCTTGTATCAAGTTTGAAAAAGAGGACTTTATAAGTTACTCTTTGTCTGAGATGAATGCTTTTCCAAATTATCACAGCTAGTGAACCAAATTCTTACCCTCACCTAATGTCCGTGTTACTCTCCAAGCAGAACCATTGTTCATTGAAACAGTTGGTGAATGACTTTATGGATAGACCATCTTAATACACACACTATTTCTTAAATGAATGCAACCTGTTCTCTGTGGGCTGAGAATAAAGTCACTCAGTCAAATAGCTTTGACCATAGCATGAAGTCTGTATCCAAAAATCGAGCCTACAATTCATTTCTCGGTGCAGCATAACTATCAACTCTCAGCTTAGCTATGATGGAGGTAAAATCCTTTGGTGATGTGAGGATCATTGAAGTATATAGCCTTATTACAATGAAATCCAATGTCTAAAAATTGTTCTGATTTTGGGCTTGTACCACAGAAAGAGCCAAGATTTTAAACTCTACTAAATACAAAATAAACAAAAAGACTTTATATATTTATGTTCATTTAGGAAAATACCAGTAGTGATGTATTATTTTGAAGTATACAGTTAATATGTTTGGAGTTATTTAAAATTTATATTGAGAAAAATGTATTTTCACTATTGCTGTAGATGAGCATCTACATAAGACTGTTAAATTGATTGTTGTTTTATATCAAACAACTTTTATAATACTTTTTGGATTGTTATAATATTTTATAAATTTTTAGGAATATGACAAAAAAGATATTGTGGGTATTGAAGGGGGGGGTCTCTGGGAGGAGTTGGGGTACAAAAGGGAAACAAGAATGTGATTTAATTCTATTTACTTAAAATATGTTTTTAAATGTTAACAAATTCAGATAAATTGAAATCATGTAACTTTTCTCATTATAATGCAATAAAAGTTAAAAAAAAAAGAAAAAAAGAAGACAATATTTATATTTACAAATGTACCCCTTTTTTCTTTATAGGCTTGCAATCAAGGTTGCAATTAATTTCTCTGTTTTAATAGTACTCTTTATGTCTTAGAAGTATGTTTATGTAATTATATGTGAAATTCATGGTGATAATTGTACATTACTTAATAAATAAGAAAATATTTAATATAAAAAAGAGAAAGAAAAAAGTTAAACCTGCAATATGATTTCTATCTTCTAGATTTCTCATTTTTTTACACACTTTAAGTTACCACAAAACATAACCATAAAATGCATTGTTTCAAGACATCACCTATTAAGTATAGAGGACACTTAAAATTAAACAATCTAAGAACTTGTGTAACAAACAAGAAAACATGTGACCTCCATACACTTCTTAGGAACCTAGAGATCTCTTACTCTTTCAGACCTGCATGGCTACATGCAAAGTGGTCTCTTGCAAGAATCCAGCTGTAATAACATGCCTCATTTGGAATGTATTAGAAATATAATTCTCTTACTGCCTATATCAAAAGAAGAGATTTATCAGGAAGTTTTCTCTTCATTTAAGCTAATTAAGAAATTGTATATCGGGCTGGCGAGATGGCTCAGTGGGTAAGAACACTGACTGCTCTTCCTGAAGGTCCTGAGTTCAAATCCCAGCAACCATATGGTGGCTCACAACCACCTGTAATGAGATCTGATGCCCTCTCCTGGTGTGTCTGAAGTCAGCTACAGTGTACATAAGAAATTGTATATCAATTATTCTCAATTTTCATCAAATTTCTCCAATTTATTATGCTATACCTTGCATGAATAGTCCGAGATGACATGGTATAGATATATATGACACAAGGGTATGGTGCAGACTCTTGTGAAATGCCTGTATTTTAAGTTGGAAAGCACCCTGGGGTGAAAGTCCAATTCTCATGATGTGTGCGACTTTGAAACCTGGTGGGGTGGTAGAGTATCATCACTATTTTTTGTGCATCTTGTGTTAGAACTATTCATAAAGGAGTCCCTTAGTTCTGTAGCTTTATTGCTATAGTTCTCTGCACTGAGCATGTCGACTGTATGGTGATGATTCACATTGCTTATCTTGTGTACTTGCACACTAGAGAAACATAAGGAAAGGTTTTGAAAACAATTAGGGGTGAGGGATGCTTTGGTGATGTGAGTCAACCTCCTCATCTGAATTTAAGGCAGCCTGGAAACAGCCAGCTCATTGTTAGGTGTGGTGACTATGAATGGGGTACCTCTGTGTGAAACCAGCAAGTTCTTCTTACAAGACCTTCCAAGCAGAAAATAATCTGTTCACTTATTCTTCTTTACCTCTCAGAAGGAGGAGGGAATTTGCAAATAAACAGCTTTATACACACCCAAGAATATATGGGTTAACTGGCTCCTTGGGTTGAGCATATCTAGCTATGGGAAGAGGGACACCAGTAGAATCATGTAGGGTTCAGAAGGTCCTTCTGAACATTAAACAAAATGACTATTTTAGTGTTCCTACTAGTTAAGAACCCTACTAGTTAAGGCTCTCCAAAGAGATAGGGTCAATAGGAGACATATGGATAATAAGTAGATGATAGATAGATAGATAGATAGATAGATAGATAGATAGATAGATAGATAGAAAGATAGAGGAATAGATGAGAGAAGACTCACTAGAGGAACTGGTTTCTGTGATTATCATAGTCACTGAGAAATCATCATTAGAGCTGGATACCCTGAAATGCCATGGCTCAGTCTGGATCTAACAGTCTTAGAAAAAGGTAAGCTGATGTTTTAATGGTGAGCCTATCACAGTTGAAAATATCACATGAAAATGGTTTATGAGGAGGTCAGTTTCCTTCTGATTAAAAACAATTACGGAGAATAAAAATCCTCAATTTTTCACTATTAGTTCTTGTCCTGCTTCCCCATCAGGGAATTCAACCCCCGTCCCCCTCCCTACGGGGGGGGGGTACTTACCACTGTACTACAGAGGACGACTGTAACGAATAATCCCGGGAAGCTTACTGAGGTTCAAAATGATCACTTTTCATACAAATTGGAATGTCGTCCCAAAACAGTATTGTGATTTAAATAGTTGTCAGCAATAATACTTGGGACTTTGTTATTATCACTGAGAGGGAAAAGTTAAAACAACATTTCTCTTCTATTCGTCACGGGTTCTTAATTTATGCTTTTAGCTCCAATTTGTTTAATGGATTCTCCACACTGCAACAAATGCTCTTTTACTATCAAAGTCTACCATATCTTATTCTGATACCTAAGGGTTATTCCTTATTATTTATCAAAATAGCCAAGTGATTCCAGACCCTTCCACCCATAGCAGCTATCCTCCAACTTCACCTCCCCTTCAGGAATCTTATTTGAAATTCCCAGATGTTTCCCCGCTGTCTACAGAAGCATGGGTACTTTTCTTTTTAGCCTAGCATTTGACACCATATACTCCAAATACAATCAGCATCTGTTTGTGAGTTCAGTGAACGATGGTATGGGCTGAACAGCAACTTACTGTGTTCATATTGCCTCTGCTACTGACTTGCCAGTTTCTTATGTTATTATTTGGCTTCTGATGTGTGACAGTCTTTACCCTCAACTCCAAGTGACCTCCTTCCCATTGCAGAGTTTTGTTCCATGTTACCTGGTATACCTACCATGTTCTGTTCACTCTCTTTTCTCTTTCCTCTTACTCTCTCTTCCTGGATTCCCCTTAGTAAACTGAGCTCTTAGTACATGGCTTTAAAAAATAAGTGAATAATTATCCAGTCAAACTGGAGTTATTTATAAATTTTGTATTTAAGACTAAAGAAAATATTAATTTGATCTGTAAATATGAAGAGACAGGGTTCTGGTTGCAATTGGAAAGGACATGTGAGATGTGGGGGCAGGTACACAGATAAGCTTGGCAGTCAGGATGGACTGAGTCCTTGCTTGAGCTCCAAGGCTTCTCCTTTGGACTGGAGAGGGCTTGGTGAGATTAACAGACTCCCTGGAATTCAGTCAGAACACCTTTTTGCTACAGGCAATTATTCTCCAAAGAAGAGAACAGAGAGCTGATGGGGTGTGTGCCTTATCCCAGTTGACCCTATAGTGAATTCAGGAAGCTTTTCTGCATCAATCAAAATGAGGGCAGTTTCTATTCTCAGACACATTTCTATCTTGGCTTTTTAAAACATAAAATGTTTATTTAAAAGTCAGCAGGGGAGACCCCTTTCCTGGTGCCAAGTCTTGTTTTATATGTCCTCGGTCAGAAGCACTTAAGGGGCAAACACATAAAGTGATTATTGAAGGTAATTCCTTATTCTGTATTTCAAACAAAGGGAAAAAAGCCTTGTGAAATGGCATTGTTTTGGGGCAGCAATATACATATTGTAGCATTTCATTAAATCCTTTTCATTTATGTGCTTCACTCTTTGAAGGTTACTGACAGTTGATTTAAAATATGTATCACTTTAGTGGGTAAGAGTACATAAAATCACTAAATCAAATTTGCCATGAACATCAACTCAGAAAAATTAAACATATGGACAGTCACCAAGGACAAAAGGCCAACAAGCTCCCATATATTTCCTCTTCTTCAGTTGCCTGAGTAACTAACTCTTCTTGCTTCGCAGTGTGACTGTGGGCTTCCTGTTGGAATCTTTGCCTGTTTAGAGTCGGGTGCATTGTGCATCAGTGGAATAAAGTGGATTTTATAGAAGAGGAAGTGTTAAAATCCTTTCTTCTGACAATACCGAGGGAAGCCAAGGGGGCATTTAACACACAAAGAGTCAATGGACTTCTTGTGTACCTTACCTAAGCCAGCCATTTTCCTTCTGACAAGAGTCCTTGGCAGTACTTTGTTCTGTCAGAAACGAAGGGGCCACTGTTCACGCGCTGACAAACTGTGAAGTGTCCTTTTCATCTCTCCTTTCTTCCTGGGTCACTGTCTGTCTTTTTCTCTGTAATGTCTGGGACTTCATTGTACAGATCATTGGCTTTAGATGAATGGTAGTGTTTGTAAAGTCAACAAGAGGACATGACTGTCTTCTCTGCTTTACTGTACTTGGTGGTGGCCTGCATCTGGATAAGGATCAAATTGTACCCTGGCTGTCAAACCTGCCCTTTACAAAGGGATCAGGTGAGCTGAGAATATTGGTTTAATCCAAGTGACTGAGGGCCAACATTAATCCCTTCTAAAAAGCTTCAGACATACTCATTTTTCAGGGACAGTCCTCCTTATGCTCTAGACACCTTGTTGGTACTGGAGAAGCAAAATTGCCTTTGTCTTTGGGCATTCAGAACCTGTTGCTTGGAGTGGGGGTGGGGGGCAGGCAGATGAACCATGTCAGTAAACTGTAGTACTTGCCCTGAAGAGATCATACATTGGTAGTTATGGCCATTCTAGAAACCTCAGCACCCCAGGAAAATATTTATTCAAGGATCCTATCTACACAAATGGTTTGATTAAAATATGTATGGCAGAATCGTGGTCCCATATGTAGTATTTGACTTACTAATAAAGAAGAGAACACCGAAGGGAAGAAGTACTTATGTTTCCCTTTTAAATGCCCACAGCCCATTGTTCTGTGTTCTTTATTGTCAACAGTGCTGTATCTGGTTGACTGATGGTCTCACCACAAGGAAAATGTATCTGTGTTGTAGAACGTGAAATCCACTGCCATGGACTTTAGGAATGTGTTTGAATTGGAGCAGTAAACATATCTGAGTTCTGCAGTTTCTTTGTCCCAAGCCTTTAATGATAAGCATGGAATCACTCACCATGCTATCTCATCTATTAGGACACTGAGGAATACTCAGTGGTCAAAGATAGTTTCTGTGATTCATTGATGATGACAAGAAATTCAAACCTTACCTTGTTTTTAGAAAAATGTGAGTGGTAAATTAGCTTTTGATCATGTTAAATGCAAGTCCACTGTCTACATATGTCTTCTTTTAGGCTACAATCACAAGTTTAGAAACTGCGGCAGAAGGTGTAGGATGTGACTCTGCCTCTTGTATCTAAGTGTGGGCTGGACAAATAACAAAATAAGAGATTGGTATTAGATGTTTTTATTTCTGTTTTATTTTTTGAGAGAAAAATAGAATAGGTAGGTTCTTTTTTTTTTCTTTTTTTTTCTTGCTTTGGTTATTTCTCAAAAGATGGTGTTACATCATGTAGCTGGTGGGGGGGGGGCGACACTATAAACCTGGAGGACCAAGGCATAAAGCATGGACACCGTGCAGCTCCAAGTTGTATTTGTGAAGCTTTAAGGTGTTTACTGACAGGTGGAGTAAAGACATCCTAGAGAGCCTTGTTCCATGAACAGACTGCAGTTGCCTCTCAGGAGTATTCATATCACTCGGAGCATTTTGAATGAAGGTTTCACGTCCTATGTTATCCTAATCTAAGACTCTCCATTGTACACAGTTCCTCTACCCTTGTGTTGATATGATGTTTGGTATTTGAGAGCTCTTGGGTTCATGAAATTGGGTATATAACAGTGAGCTGGAGCCAGACACAAAAGTTTGGAGTTTACTCTACATGGCAGGAGGACTCATTGTGTTTGAAGCAAAAAAAAAAAAAAAAAAAAAAAAGAACCAAAAAAACCAAAACCAAAACAAAACAAAAACAACAACAACAACAAAAAAAAACGGCAACCATATTCATCTGTTTGAAGAGCTGAGTATAGGGAGGGAAGAGAACTGCAGAAGACTAGTTAGGTTCCAGGAGTGAGACAAGGCAACTTCTAGTCACAGGAGAAGTGGTAGGATGGAGAGCGGAAACTACTTCACAAACAAAAACTGCAGAACATGCTGGTGTAGGTGGGAGACAGACGGAAGGGACCTGGGCATAGGTAGACATCTGGTCTGAAGAAACGGTAATGATGAGAAAGGGGAAGAATCACTGAGGTTTTCTGAAAGAAGATGGTGACTTTAATGTGTGAAGGATGGTCAGGAGGAAATGTCCACCCAGAAGGTATTATGGAGAGGATACTAGAACCTAGAGTGAGACAAACATCGGGAGTCAGTCATCACACACAGATAGTAATTAATATCAGCAAATAGGAGGGGATCTTGGGAAGAGATAGTGGTTAGCACAAAGCCGAGTAATGCCAACATTTAGTGGTGCATAAAGAAAAGCCTATAAGGAACAGAAGTATCCATCCATCTCTCTTCTCTCTATCTGTATCTCTCTCTCTCTTCCTTCCTTCCTTTCTTTCTTTCTTTCTTTCTTTCTTTCTTTCTTTCTTTCTTTCTT
>JADRCD010146762.1:0-10465 GCA_019843815.1 Montemys delectorum | reverse complement strand
GCCAAAGTCCAGCACGGTACTGGGTGATAGATACAAGAGCAGATTTGAGTATATGAGGAAGTAACAACACTGGATTGATATGGTCCCTTGGCTTCAAAAATGTGTACCAACACCAGATTTAAAAAAAAAAAAATGAGCCGGGCAATGGTGGCACACGCCTTTAATCCCTGCACTTTGGAGACAGGGGCAGGTGGATTTCTGAGTTCAAAGCCATCCTGGTCTACAGAGTGAGTTCCAGGACAGCCAGGGCTACACAGTGAAACCCTGTCTTGATAAAAAATGTAGTAGTAAATAAGAACGTGCAAACATATCTGGAGCTGGAAATAGAGTCCTCAGATATATGCCCACAAACCTGGAAGTGTATTTAGATTATGTGGTATATTTCTTCCTATCTTTTTGAGGAACCTACAAAGTGTTTGTTACAGTGGTTGCATCAGCTTGCACTTCTAATAATAATATATAAGGTTTTTCTTTCCTCATATCCTGCACTTGTTTCCACTATTTTTGTTTGCATTATTATTTTTTTTGGCTTAGCTATTATGACTTGTGTAATATGAAAAGTAGATTTAATTTCATATCATGCTTGCTAAAAATGATAAACATTTTTAAAAAGTTTCTGAAATCTGTATTTCTTCATCTGAAATCTCTTGAATTCCATGCCTCAGTATCTACTGTTTTCCCTCCTTTCTTATTGCTCAGTTATGTTACTTCTCATATTATTCTAGGTCTGAACTTTGCATCTTATGTCTAGCTGGTAAAGACATTCTTTTTCTGAAGGTTATTCCTCCATGAATTATGCTTTTCTTTGCTCTACAGAAGGGTTTTACTCACATGTGCTCTATATATTAACTGCTGGTATTAGAGCCCGTGCCCTCATGGAGTCCTGTTCAGAAAGTGCTTTTCTCTACCTACAAAATCAATTGTATTCCATGATTTCTTGTTTGTTTTTTATTGGTTTTTGCTTGTTTGGTTTTGTTTTGTTTTTTGAAACAGGGATTCACTGTGTAGCCCTGGATGTCCTGGAACTCATTCTGTAGACTAGGCTAGCCTTGAACTCAGAAATCCGCCTGACTCTGCCTCTCAAGTGCTGGGATTAAAGGCATGTGCCACCACTCTTCTGCTATTGTATCATTTCTTATGAATCAGATTAAGGGAATCTGATCCTCTATTGATGTCCTTCATCTGTCTGGGTATGGTTTTATGTAGGGTGAATGGTAAGAATTCAGTATCATCCTTTTATATCTAGAGGTTCATTTTGAACAGCACCATTCTTGAAGATGTTGCCTTTTTCCAGTGCATATTTTTCATCATGAGAGAGATGAGACAGGCTGACTCCATGGCATGCTTTAAATTGGCAGTTAAGGAAAGTAGACCTAAAAAGTGGGTAAGTCAAACCAAACCCAGGAAAGTCAATTACTAATAAAAAGCATCCCAGGCTCCAGCCTTCACTCCCAGGTAAATGAATGTCCCATCCACTTTGCCTTAGCAAGGACAATGGGTCAGCACCAATTTCCAGGTTTCCTCAGCTACTTCCTGAGTAACCTCAACCTCCACAGTGAGTTTTCAGTTCCCACATCCTTGTCCATAGAGATAGATCCAACAAATTAACATAGAGGTCACCTATCCCAGAATTACCAATTGTGCTTTAAATTGGCCCTGAGAGCTCACTTCCTGTTCTCTCTATGTTAGTAATGGGGAGATCCCAGCATGCTGGACTTCTTCAGAATAAATGTTCTTTGCATTTACATACTATTTGTGTCTGGGGTTTACTCTTCAGTGAATCATGGAATCTTACAATTAGTTGTGCATGAAGTTTTATTTGGGTCACCTTTTTTATTTCACAGAACAACATATGTTTGTTATATCAGTGCCATTTTTTGTGTTAGTATAGCTCACTTCAATAACTTAAAAGTCTGAACACAATGATGACATAGACAATAATAAATCAGAAAGTTGTAAAAAAAAAAAAACCAAAGCAATGATCTAACCATATCAAACTTGATACAAGTGCTACAAATGTCAAGCAAAGCATTAGTCTCACTCTTTGTTCTCTTTCCTACAAGTCACCTCCCAAGTTAATTGTCTATGTCTCCCTTGGGTATATAAATACTTTTGAAATATATAAGCTGTTCCAAAAACCATACTATAATGTAAAAACATGAAATAAACAATACTACTAATATTGAGAGGTTGAGATAGGAGAAGAAATATTTCAATACCCTTATGTTGTACACAGAAAGACATTATCACAAACAAGCTGAAAGTATATATAGATTGTACACTCATAGAAATATTTCTACAATTACCAAATTAGAGAGACCACTGGATAACAATCAACAAATTCCTAATTCCTCATATTTTTGGATTTCAATCCCTTAGGATATGTTGGTAATAATAATTTATATATTAAGATATTAAGAAAAGGTAGGCTGGAGAGATGGCTCAGTGGTTAAGAGCACTGACTGCTCTTCCGAAGGTCCTGAGTTCAAATCCCGACAACCACATGGTGGCTCACAACCATCTGTAATGAGATCTGACAGCCTCTTCTGGAGTGTCTGAAGACAGCTACAGTGTACTTACATACAATAAATAAATCTTTTAAAAAAAAGAAAAGGTAATTTTCACTTCCTTTTGTTACTGTTGTAAGAGTTGGAATTAGATTTGTGTGTATTTGTTGAAAGATTACTTTCTTGCTTCTTCTAGGGTGTAGTTTTGCTCCTTATGTTGTTGTTTTCCATCTCTTATTCTTTGTAGAGCTGGATTTGTGGAAGGATATTGTGTAAAGTTTGTTTTGTCATGGAATATCTTGTTTTCTCCATCTATGATAATTGAGAGTTTTGCTGGGTATAGTAGCCTGGGCTGGCAATTGTGTTCTTGTAGGGTCTGTATGACAAACAGAACACTTCTGTATAGTGACCTTTCTATCACTGTTGTAACACACCTTGGTCAAGATAAATTATAATCAAAAGCATCAAATGGGGATTTGAAATTTGTTCCAAAGTGTTACAGTCAATGATGGCAATATGAACACAGGTCAGCTGAAAGAGCCCAGAGTTCACATTTGAACCTGAGACAAGAGGTAGCAAGCAAAATTTGCATGGTCAGAAGCTTTTAAAGCCTCAAAGTGATCCCATGGGACACTTTCTTTTATTTTTATTTTTTATTTTTTTGGTTTTTTGAGACAGAGTTTCTCTGTATAACTGTGGCTGTCCTGGAACTCACTCTGTAGACCAGGGTGGCCTGGAAATCAGAAATCCCCCTGCCTCTGCCTCCCAAGTGGTGGGATTAAAGGTGTGTGCCACCACTGCCTAGCAACACACTTCTTTCTAAGTGACAATACTTGTGCTCCTTCCCAAACAGGTTCACCAACTGAAAAATGATTATTCAAATATATGATTCTATGTATCAATTCTCATTTAACTAACTCATCCTTCTTCAATTTTTATTGAAAAATATTTTTCTTCTACCACACTCTACCATATTCATAAGTGAGACAGATATATATATATATATATATATATATATGCATATATGTATATATAATATGTATATATATACTCACATATATGTGTTTGTGTATAAATGTGTGTATATGTGTATTTTTTATATGATGGGTTTGCATACACTTCTCTTATAACATACTATATTGTGGGTTAGATTTTGCACATGTACTAGTGTGCTCTCACCAACAATGTCTGTTCATATATGCAACTGCCCCTTTGTGTACTGGGAAGTACAGTTTCTTTGCATGCACAACTTCTATCTTTGATAATTTTTCCTCTGAATCCTCCTCCTCTTCCTCTTCCTTGTCCTCTAATTCCTCTCCCTCTTCATTCTCTTTCTCCTTCTCCTTCTCTTTCTCCTTCTTCTTTCTCTTTCTCTTTCCCCTTCCCCTTCCTCTTTTTCTTCATTTTCTTCTTCTTCTTCTTCTTCTTCTTCTTCTTCTTCTTCTTCTTCTTCTTCCTCATCTTCCCCTCCCCCTCCTCCTCTTCCTCTTCCTCCTAATTCAAAATAATTATCCAATTCCTGGGCAAGGAGCGTTATATAAATGTCCAAATAAGGGATAAGTATTCCCTAGTTATTTATTCTATGGACATTGAACTGCTGTGAGCCTCTGTCAATTTCTATGTACTTAAAGAAAAATCCTCTCTGATCAGAGCTGAGAAATCCAGTTACAGGAATGACAAGAAGTACCTAGGATTTGTTTTAATACTACCATGATTTATGAAAAAATGGTTGAGCCCTTTTTCTACTTTTACTTACAGGTATAATCCAATCTGGTGGAGAGGCCTTGGATACCATCAGAATTGTGCAGTAATTTTTTTAACATATTTACAGCAACAATTAACAAATATTTCCAGGATAGTCTTGACTACAATTCATTGTGTAAAAACCGTGGGTAAAACAGAATTCATTTTTCTATTCTAGTAGTGTATATAACAACTTCCAGCAATATCTCGCCATTAGAGATGAAATTTCCATGTCAGTATCCTGTTACCTTCTCCATGTTTCGTGTGTTTATTTCAATAAGAGAAATTGTGAGAATATTTGTATCTTTAAAATATCAGTTGTGTTGTATAAATGTTTGTTGTTGTTGTTCTAGTTTTGATGTGTTTTTATTGCCTAAGTGTTGTGAATAAAGAAGAAGTAAATAGGAATGGGTAAATATCTCTGGGGCAGGAATTAGAGACTTCAGATATATGCCAGTGAACCTAGAAGTGTTGTATCTAAATTATGAGGTATATGTATTTCTATCTTTTGAAGAAGTTACCTACAACATGTTTGTTATAGTGGTTACACCAGTTTGCACTCCTAATAGTAATATTTAAATGTTCTCTCTTCACATTCAACATTTGTTTTCACTATTTTTGTTTGCTTTACTATGATTATGTTTAATCTCAGCTATTATGACTTGGATAAGATGCAAAGTAGATTTAATTTCATATCATGATTGTTAAAAATAACATTTTTAAAAATTTTCTTAAATCTATTTCTTCTTTTGAAATCTCTTGAATTCCATGCCCCAGTTTTTATTGGTTTCCATCCTTTCTTACTGCTCAAAAATTTTACTTGTCATTTTATTCTGGGTCTGAACTTTGCATCATATGTCTATCTGGTAATGTTACTATTATTCTGAAGGTTGCTTCTCAATAAATTATGCTTTTCTTTGCTATACAGAAGGGTTTTAGTCACATGTGCTCAATATGTTAATTGTTGGTATTAGAGCTTGTACTCTCATGGAGTCCTGTTCAGAAAGTCCTTTTCTCTGCCTACGAATACATTTATATTCCATCATTTCTTACATACTAGATTAAGGGAATCTGATCCTGTATTGATGTCCTTCATCTGTTTGGGTATGGTTTGTTGTAGGGTAAAAGGTAATATTTCAGTATCATCCTTTTGTATTAAGAGGACCATTTTAAACAGCCCCATTTTTTTTTTTTTCTTTTTCAAGACATGGTTTCTCTGTGTAGTCCTGGCTGTCCGGGATTCACTCTGTAGACCAGGCTGGCCTCGAACTCAAAAATCCATCTGCCTCTGCCTCCCAAGTGCTAGCATTAAAGGCGTGTGCCACCACCAGCTGGCTGAACAGCACCATTCTTGAAGATGTTGCCTTTTTCCAGTGTGTATTTTTGGACATGAAAGCAATGAGACAAACTGACTCCATGGCAATTTTTAAATTGGCTATTGAGGAAAGTAGATATAAAAGTGAGCAAGTAGAACCAAGCCTGGGCAAATCAATTACTAGTATAAAGCATACCAGTCTCCAGCCTTCACACTCGGATAAAGGAATGTCCCAGCTATCTTGCCTTATCAAGGAAATGGGTCAGCAGTAATTTCCAGGTTTCCTCACCTATTTCCTGAGTAACCTCAACTTCCTCAGTAATTTTTCAGCCCCCACACTCTGGTAGTGGAATGTCCATTGAGATGGATCTAACAAATTAACATAGAGGTCACCTACCTCAGGATTTCCTAAAGTGCTTTAAATTGGGCCTGAAAGCTCACATCCTGGTCTCTCTATCTTGGTAATGGGGAAACCCCAACAGGAGGGACTTCTGCAGAATAAACACTGTATGCATTTACATACTAGTTGGGTCCCAGTTTTACTCTTCAGTGAACCATGGAATCTTACAGTCAGTTGTGTATTAAAGTATATTTGGGTCACCATTTTTATTTCACAGAGCAATATATGTTGGTTTTTATATCAGTGCCAAGCTTTTGTGTTAGTATAGCTCTGTTTGATAACTTAAAAGTCTGAGTCAGTAACATCTACAGGTATTCCTGCATTTTTTTGGATTCCCTTGTCTCTCTTTGATATTTTGTGTAGTGTTTCTGTATGAACTGTAAGATGATTTAATTCTGAGAGGAAATGATTCAGGTAGAATGGAAATTCACCATGTTAATAATTTCATTCCTTGAAAATGGAAGCAATTTCATCTCTTTGTAGTTTTTTAACCTCTTCTTTTACATCTTTCTTATATAAGACTTCTACTTCTCAGTTAGGTTTATTCCAGGGCATTTTAGATAGAATTGTTGTTGGTATAGTTCCTCATTTCTTTCTTGTTGTATTTATCATTTATTTACAGTTAGACTACTTATTTTGTGTGTTAATTTTACATTCAGCTACTTTGCTAATCATGTTTGTTGCCTGTAGAAGTTTTCCCTTACAGTCTTTGTTATTTTGTTATTGTTGTTGTTGAATCATATCATCTACATAAAAGCCTATTGGGATTTCTTTCTCTCCTATTGTATCTACTTTATGATTATCACTTATCTTCTTGTCCTAGATAAGACTTCAAAGAGTAAGTGGAATTGAAATTGTAAAAGGGGACATACTTGCTTCCTTTCTGATTTGGTGCAAATGCTTTGAGATTATCCATATCTAGAAAATGCAATCTGTTGGTTGTGTATATGTTACATCTATTATCTTGAGGCAGGTTTTCCATTTCTCTGGGTTATTCAGGCCTCTAATCATGAAAATTAATTTTGTGAAATCCCTTTTTCATCATCTATTGCAATAACTGTGTTGCTTTTGTGCTTCAGTTGGTTACTATGGTAGATTATATTTACTGATTTAGAAATGTTGAATTACCAAATCTCTGGAATTAGATGCACTTTATTATGGTTGTAACCTCTCTTTCTCTCTCTCTCTCTTTCTCTATTTCTTTCTCTCCTCTTTCTCTTTGTATTTCTCAGTGTCTATTTCTCTGTCTTTCTGTGTGCATCTACTAGAATCACGTATAACTTATTTTATTAAAAATCCTTCCAACTTTATTCATTAGTGAAATAACATGTAATTTCCTTTTATTTTTGGTTATTGGTCTTCCTTTGTTTTTTTTTTTTTAATCAGGGTAATAATACAGGCTTCATTAAAATTTTGAAATTGTTTCCTCATCTTCTCTCTTACTGAATAATTATAGAATTTTACAGAATTAGTATTAACTAATGGTAAGGAAATAAAGGAGCTATATTTTCTGAAATCAACTTCTCTTTTTTCAGGGTTGTAACAACATGTCTGGATCATCTGTTGTATTCTGAACAAGAGAAGAGTAAACTGACTTACTCTTAGTAAAATATATTTGAGAACATATGTAAGCACTTATTTCAAGAATGAAGGTTTGAGCATGCTGCAGATTTCTAAGTGTTTTCCATTTTCTGTGAAATTGCTTGACTTCAGAGGCGAAGAAAAGAAAAGAATAGGAGAAAAAATAACACAAAGAGCATTGTAATACAAAACAGAGTGTTAACATTATCAATTGTAATCACAATTGAAAGGCTATATTCTTAAGATAGTTTATTGAATTAAGCAGGAGCTCTTCAGGGAGATGTTTCTCTTTTGTACCTGACTCTGCTTTTCTTCGCTGCTTCCTATTGTCATTCTGTTCTTTCTTCATTTGAAATTCTTGGGGTTTCATATTCTTAATTGAGGATAAGTAGCTCCATGTGTCTCAGTCAGCATGATTTTTCCTTTTTTTTTAATTTTATATATTTTATGTATGTGAGTACACTCTAGCTGTCTTCAGACGCCAGAAGAGAGCTTCAGATCTCAGTACCTATGGCTGTGAGCCTTCATGTGGTTGCTGTGAATTGAACTCAGGACATCTGGAAGAGTAGTCAGTACTCTTAACTCCTGAGCCATCTCTTCTGATCAAATCACAATTTTTCTGCTATAAATTCCCTGATTTCCACTTCCCATATCATTTGACCACTCTACTACACAATAGCACTTATTGTTGCTGTCATCTTACATCAGTTGCCTTGCTTAAAATTCATTTATTTCAGTGAAATTACAAAAAAAATACCCTTATATTTATTTACTCTGAAATAGTTTGGCATACCTATACACGTTTCTTGTTGAAAAGCATCTACTTTAATGAAGAATTCTTGATTTATATATAAAAATAGAGGGACATGAATTTTTAAAGAATATCCTTTTTCAATATTTTTTTAATTTTCAAAACTGGATATATGCATGCATGAACATATGAGTTTGTTGTGTTTGCACTGTGCATGTATGTGTATGAATGTAGATATCCCTATTCACTTCGTTTATTGCTATTTTATTTGTTTATTTTTGGTTTTTTGAGACAGGGTTTCTCTGTGTAGCTCTGGCTGTCCTGGAACTCTCTCTGTAGACCAGTGTTTTAGTCAAGATTTTTATTTTTCGCAAACGTCATGACTACGAAGCAAGTTGGGGAGGAAAGGGTTTATTCAGCTTACTTCCACATTGTTGTTTATCACAAGGAAGTCAGGGCTGGAAATCAAGCAGATCAGGAAGCAGGAGTTGATGCAGAGGCCATGGAGCGATGTTCCTTACTGGCTTGCTTCTCCTGGCTTGCTCAGCCTGCTCTCTTATAGAACTCAAGACTTCCAGCCCAGGGATGGCACCACCCACAAGAGGCCCTACCCCCTTCTTCACTAATTGAGAAAATGTTCCACAGTTGGGTCTCATGGAAGCATTTTCCCAACTGAAGCTCACTTCTCTGTGGTAATTCCAGCCTGTGTCAAGTTGACACACAAAACTAGCCAGTACAATTGACCCCCTTGTCAACTTGACACACAAACACTTCACTATTAACCCTCAATCCTTATGTTCTTATTCGTCCCCAAGATTTAAAATTTCAGAGTCTTTATATATTAAAAGTTCAATTAATTTAAAATGTCCAATGTTTTTTAAAATTTAAGGTCTCTTCACTGTGGGCTCCACTAAAATACATTCTTCTTTTAAGAGGGAAAAATACCAGGGCACAGTCATAATTAAAAGCAAAACCAACTGGGATCTAATTTACAATTTTCTGGGCTCCTCTAAGGGCTTGAGTCACTTCTTCAGCTCTGTCTTTTGTAGCACACATCTTATTTTTTGGGCTCCAGATGCCTGTACTTCACTGCTGCTGCTGTTTTTGGTGGTCATTCATGGTACTGGCATCACCAAAACACTGTCATCTGCTGTAACTAGGCTTTATCAATAGCCTCTCCTAGGCTTTCTTCATGCTGCCAGACCTCAACTCCTTTGCATGACCCCTTCAGTATTGGGCCATCAATTGCAACTGAGGCTGCACCTTCTTTAATGGCCTTTCATGGCCTCTCACTGTGCTAAACCTCGGCTGCTCTTCAAGACCCCTTCATGCAGTCAAAACCAGTACCACCTGGGTGACTCTTACACATTACCAAATCCTGCTGCAGCACAAGGTACAACCTTGGCTATCTCTGGAACATAACCTCTTTCTGCTCTCAGAAAACACTCCACAGAAGATGTTACCTCAATGATGCTCGTCTCTTCTTAATCACCGCTAATTTCTTAGCTCCAGCAAATCTGCATCAATAGTCCTAGTAATGCAAAGTTCTTTCTTTTGTAGTTCTGGTATCTTGTTAATCACAGCTGATACTTCAGCCCCAGCTAACCAGAACCACAGAATCTTTACAATCAAAACAACATGGCTCTTATAAGAGTCTTTAATCTTTTCTCTGAAATTTCACAAGCCAGGCCTCCAACTTCTGCACTGTTTTCAACACGATCTTCTAAGTTCCCACAGACATTTTACAGAGTTCTTAACAGTGGATTTTCTAGCTCAAAGTTTTAAATTCCTTTCATAGTCCTCTCTAAAACATGGTCAGTTTGTCACAGGAATATCCCACTCCTGGTACCAAATTGTTTTAGTCAGGGCTTTTATTCTTGCAGAAACATCATGTTCATGAAGCAAGTTGGGGAGGAAAGGGTTTATTTGGCTTACTTCCACATTGTTGTTTATCACAAGGAAATCAGGGCTGGAACTCAAGCAGGTCAAGGAGCAGGAGCTGATGTAGAGGCCATGGAGGGATGTTCTTTACTGGTCTGCTTCTCCTGGCTTACATGGCCTGCTCTCTTATAGAACTCAAGACTTCCAGCCCAGAGATGGCACCACCCACAAGGGGCCCTTCCACCTTGGTCACTAATTGAGAAAATGGCCCACAGCTGGGTCTCATG
>JADRCD010146759.1:0-11664 GCA_019843815.1 Montemys delectorum | reverse complement strand
CCCCCCCCCCCTCGGAGGCTACAGACTCCTTGTAAATGGGACAATTTCATTTTTTTCACACTCCCACTGAAATACCATTCGAATTAAAATTTAAACCTGCCAGGTGAGTGAATAAACAAACCTACACTTTGTGAAGTCGGTGGTACAAAATTTAATTTTGCCAAACAGCAAATTAGCCAATAGAGCTGGTATAGAAATAAATTAATCACAGTAGATAAATAATTTTCAGTGTCTGAGCTGTGCACAGTATCTGTTATTTGCTTAAATTTTTATGAGATCATTGATTTGGCTTAACTCTTTCCTACCAGAAGAACTTACCAGAGAAGGAAAGATATCAGAAGCCCTCTGTTAACATCGAGCTTATGTGACCAGTTAGTATGTATGGTTTGCCAGTGTTCTTATATATGATTAAGTACCATGCAAGGCATTCATCTGAAATATATGATTTGGACGTTTTAAATATATTATAGCTTTCTAAAAAAACCCCAAAACTTAATGGTGAAATAAAGTGAGAGGGAGTCCACTTTCCAGAAAACAACAGGGCCCCTGTGGGGAACTTTCTCTGATGAGCTGCTCTTCAAGAGAGATGATCCCTGACAATCCAGGAAATGTAAATGCAACACGTGCTAAACACAAGCCAGCCAGCCAGGAGTTTAGCAGGGATGAGTACAGGAATGTGAATCCAATGCCTCTCTCTTCTCTGTGAACTGGTGGCATGTAATACCTTTCGTTCTTCAGCTCTACCTCAGGAAAGCATGGCACTTTCCCTTCACATTAAAATATAGTACTTAACATCTGAGTATGTCAACACCGCATCAGGCACTTGGTGAAAACAACATTAACCCGGCTTCTTGCTGGGGGATTTGTTTACTAAGCATCAGACTAAAGTAGAATGCTGTATTGTTCCCCCATGCTGAGTACTCAGGACAGAGATATAACTTCTCTTAGTTCTGCAACAAAATCACTAAGATTTTTTTTATTCTTATTTTTAATCCAAACTCAAAGGAATGTCCTTTAATTTAATACAAACCTTTAGAAGCTTGGTTTGGGCACATTCCACATCTTATTCTGTTATCCTGGGATAGAGCCAGTGACTACATTTAAATTAAACATATTCAATGTGGGTTTGGTCATAAAGCAAGAAAGAGACGCCATTTTGTGAACTCTGACTTCACTTACATTCTTGTAAGCAGGGCATTTAGCAGAGAGCTTATTTCTTGCATGCCATGCCACAGTTTGCACCATTTAAACAAGGCAGTGGGAGAAACATTCTGAAGAAAATGAGCATAAAGTGCTCCAGACAGGGCTTGTTTTTGCCATGTAAAAATTTTTACATGCTGTGTGCTAGTACACTTTGTGGGTGTTGGAGACATAATGCAGGCACAAATGCAAATGCTTAAACCTATCATACTTGATTCTTTACCCAATGATGAAAACACATGCTAAAGTATCGATCTTGAATCCAATAGCTTGTTTCCGCCCTGACTCACTCACGTTTTGCATTTAAAGGTTTAGTAAAGAGTGCTGAAACTTTCGGGTCTGCTCGACTAACTCTCCTCGAATAAATATACTGTAATCAACTAGATTAATTAGTCTAATTAGCTCACCATTTCTTCCTCTATACTTAGAACACGCAAAGTTCATAATGTTCAAATTAATAATTCAGCACTGATTCTTAAAGTCTTCTTAAAAAAAAAATAAAACGAAATTTAATAGTGGCAGGAGTTACAAGTTCCGAAATATTATAATTAAGCAAGCAGATGTACGTTTTGAAGCAGTGCCGTGGTGGATATTAACATGTCCTCAATAAAAGCCTGCTACAGTTTGATTTGGGGGTATAAATTCATGAACAAAAATAACCAATTAAGACAGTTATCAGCATATACCGCTTGCTAAAGGCCTCTCAAACTAATTTTTTTCTGTATTTTGTTCAATCAGAATGTTTTATATGTTGACCCAAAGTTTGGAACAAAGTAATCTGAGAATTCAACTGGTTGGCCTTAGTCATGACCCTTAAGCTCCAGTTCAAAATGTCTATTTCCTGGATCCTTTACACATATATTCTGGGATGTTTGGCCCAGAAAGTTCTTGTTCCCATTGAATCCAGGTTAATATTTCATGGACCAAACAGATCTTGCTTGAAGATATTAGGCCTTGAAACTGTCTCTGGATACTATTTTTTTTTTTTTACCAAAGATTGTAATACTTTCTCAGAACAAATACTCGTGAAATTAGATAATTTCATTTTACAAACAATCTGGAAAAGATTTGGCACAGGAGGGAGGGGAAGGGGAGAGGAGGTGGGAGGGACTTGCTCATGCTTTCTAGCCCAGACTCAGAGTTTTAGCCTTGAGATGTTTACAATGGGAATAATCAAAAGGTAATCATATTACCTAACTTTGGATAGAAAATGTAAACTAATTCTGAATTTCCAGTCCCTCTACCCTTCCTGTTAAAGCTATGAATTGCCTTAACAGACAAAGCAATTGATCCAAGGTTGAAAACCAACTGCCCTACTGAGCCTTACAAAGTGTCTGTAGTGGAGGACTGCCATACAGTCATCTTGTCACCAGAAATGTTCAGCGGAAGGTCACCAGCAAAATCTAAGACACACCAGGAATGTCACTCAATACCAGAGTACCATGTTGCTAGGGTTCTCTTATTACTAAGGAGAATTCAATTCTCGAATCTTTCTCTATTTTACAATTATTTAAATGAGGCAAATTTTATTGTCTAAGACCCAAGCTTTTTTTTGTTTTTTTTTTTTCTTTTTTCTTTTTTCTTTTTGTTTTTTCGAGACAAGGTTTCTCTGTATACGTCTGGCTGTCCTGGAACTCACTCTGTAGACCAGACTGGCCTCAAACTCAGAAATCCACCTGCCTCTGCCTCCCAAGTGCTGGGATTAAAGGCATGCATGCGCCACCACTGCCCAGCCCCAAGCCTTTAAATAACCATATACTGTTACTTAAAAACAGTGTCCTAGACCAACAAGAAGGCTCAGTGGGTAAAGGTGATTGTCACTAAGTCTGAACGAATAGGCTGGGTCTCAATTTCTCACATGGTGGATAGAGCAAAAGGACTCCCTCAAGCTGTCCTCTGACTCCCATGCACACTTGCTCACTCGAAATGTCTCTTGGGCCATCAACATGTAAGTATAATGTGATTCTTTATGACTCTCCTTTTGGTCTACTTTGCAGAGAGAGATTTGTCAGTGTACTTCCTCAACATGAGTAGTAAGTGTGTGAACGCCGCATGCTCTGTTTGTTCTGAACATAAGATTAGATATAC
The DNA here is from genome assembly GCA_019843815.1 of Montemys delectorum. Taxonomy (NCBI): domain Eukaryota; kingdom Metazoa; phylum Chordata; class Mammalia; order Rodentia; family Muridae; genus Montemys; species Montemys delectorum. Next base: position 8,376 of record JADRCD010146759.1, on the reverse strand, counting down.
ATATAAGCAGAGCAGTGAGATTTGATGATTTCAACAATTACCCTAATCTCCAAGTTGTCTGCTTTGTTTTATGCATGAGGAATATCACCTCCTATGTACTTAATAGACAACATCTATGTCTTTCTTATAAGCATTAGAAGAAAAGGGTTACATCTGTGTGATGCTCCAAGAGGCCAACCCTTAGGGTCAAGTATTTCAGCCATTCTAAAAGTCAAGCTTGTACACTCAACTGTAAACAGAACCTTCAAATAATTCCAGGTGAGTTCAGAAGGAATCTCTCTTTAGATCATAGTAAAATCCACTGAAAAGCTTCAAAGTAAAATACTAATAAAGATAATGTAATTACACATCTCTGTGTGTGAATATGGGTCCTTTGGAACAACTGTTTAGACTGATAGCCTCTGTCACCAGGGACAAATGCAAGTGCTTACCAGTTTCTTCTACAAGGTGTCTGATGAGTAGAGATAATTTTTCAGGCTCACAACAGAATAATTTTAGATTGAACACTTTGTTTTACAAAAGAAGAAGGAGAAAACCTATGCACATCTCTATTCACGATTCATGTGTGGGTGGTATAGTTTGGGGAACCTGTGGAGCGTGGGGCTTGACTCTAACCTAGGCAGCATCGAGGGAAAGCATTTAAAAATACTGTCAAAGATTCTGGCAGGAAAAACTGTATAAATATACTGCAGACTCAAACACAAGTGAGCTGGTTATAAAAAGAAAAGAAACTGCAAATGAAAACCTCAAAACTTCTGCCATCGTGATGAAATAAATTGCATAAAGGAGAGTCTTAGTACAGCTCTTTAGAACTACCTTCCACTCAGTTCCAAAAGTCTCGTTGACGTGTAGAGACTCTCTTTTCTAATCTGAGGATGCCACCTTCTGCTAGTGTAATTGGTTGGCTAATCTTCACATGGTTTGTGAAATCATTTATAAGGCTACCAAATGTCTTGGGACCTTTTTCCTCTAATCACTCCTGAATCCATCCAAATTGGCTTTAAATTATTCCATGTGCAATGGTAAATTTTTATTACAAACATTTTTTAACTCCAATTTTTAACACAGATATGTCAGTTTAAAGTTGAACTAATTAGATCCTACGTGGTTTTTGAAGCAGTACATTATTTTATCAGAAATCCTATCCTGTAGTGGCAAAGATGTGAAGGTTTATGTCAATTTCAAGCTAATTTATTTCATTAAATATCTCATTCTGCGCATGGAGGTGTGTGATTTTCAAACACAAACATGCATATATGCAAGATCATCAATTACACTCTGCAACATTCCTTTTAAAGTGTGTATCTTCTTTTTAACATCTTTCCATGAATAATATCCAGCAGCATGGACCTTGAACACTGATGATTCTGGCTAACGCTTTTATCCTTTGCTTGAAATTACAGGATCAGTCTAGCCAGAATTTATGAGAACCAGACCTCAGACCTCACATAGCTCACATATTAGACCATTAGGCATCTAACTACCTCTGAACAATTTCAATGCATTATCTCGCCTTTTCCCTGGGGCACAAACTTCACTCGTCCATACTTTTAATATATTTTGTCTGCATGAAGCAGATCGAGTTATTACATGCCGGCAGATCACAACTTACAGACATTTCATTGCTCTATGACGATGCAGTGACCGCCTCTGTTCTCGACTCCAAACGCAGCCAAAGGGAAATCGTTGATACCGCAGTATCTATAAATTACCTGCTGGTTTATGGAAAGCCTATTGATAATTTTGCCTACACAGTAACCATTTTCATATGGTCCCCTACACAGACCTTTACCAAAGGACCACCATGTTTCTGCTCTTATTTTTAATTGCTCATCATTTTAGACTGTCTAACAAAAGAATTTTAGACACACACCTAATTTTTTTTACTTTCTCCCATGTGGCTTTGGCCCCTTAAATTTCTTTGTCTTTAACAACGGTTCTTACTTGCAGATTTCTGGGACTTCCAAGCTAAGAATTCATCTGTTCTTCAAGGAAAATATTTCGTAATCAAGATTTTTAAATTAATTGATCCTTGAACTCCGTTAAGCCTTTTACTCGATTTGCAAAGCTATTATGCTATTTTCTTTCGTTAATTTTCTCCTCCTTCACAAGCTGAGTGGGAAATAAGGATGATCCTATCCTGTCTCTAGAGACTGTTCGTCAGCTCACTCAATTTACAGCTCTTAAAAAAAAATAACAACAACAAAAATGGAGGCAGGTATATTTATGAATGTCACATTTTATCAAACATGTTATTATTGTGACATATGAACAATAAGATATGAATTTTTCTTATTTTACGTGATTCTGTTTGTTAATAGTTTTGGTAGACAGGCTGGAGTTAGATCACTGGACTGATTAATCACTTTCTAATCTGATCTGTTTAGTGTGTACATTTGTTTTTATGTCTCTGTGTGTGTTTAAGTGTGTGTATATGTATATACATGCTTGTGTATGTATGCATGAGTTTGTCTGTGTGTGTGTGTGTGTGTGTGTGTGTGTGTGTGTGTGGTGAGTTTAAAGTACTGATTAATAATTGTGCTACTTTTCTTTTCCCAATAGATGCTTAGGAAACAAGACCAAGTCACTCTTATCTAGAACAATTTTTTCATTTAGTTCCAAACTAAAACAAATGGCTGCAAAAGTCATTAGTCTCACAGACGAACATTGTTTTGATAGAGTCCAGCTTTCCATTCTGTTGACAAGCATCTCACTTCTTTTCAACAGCTCTGGGTGTCCACAGTGAAGAATGTGGAACAGTCATCAGCTAGGAGGCCAATGTCTCTTGGTGACAATCTACAGAGCTACCAAAGACCGTACTCCCTGCAGCCTGTGTTATCTGCCCTTTTGATAACTAAGCATGTAAATGAGTCTTTGCTGCAGATTGGGTTCTCTCATCCTGTCTCCTGCTTGACAATATGGAGTCTCCAACCTAATTGTGAGTTTCTCCAGAACAAAGTCAGGATGCTGAAGGAAACATAAATTTTTAACAAGATTTTCTCCAAAAAGCAAATGCATTTCCTTCTTACTACTTGATCAAATCTCATGTCCTTAATTTCCATCAGTAGGTAAGTTGCATTGATGTCAGAGTGAATGGAGGGTTCCCTGGCAGGTGGCCTGACTCTCCTGTGCTTCCATGTCTCCTTGGCCATCGAGGGCAGACTGGCCTTACTTAGACTAAGATCTTATCTGCCTGTTTTCCTCCCATTGTCTTGGCAGCTGAGAATAATGTGCATCAAGTCTTCCTGGGGTTGTATCTTTGCAGTGGCCTCCTGTGGCTGGCTATTCACTATCAGAGATTTCTTTCACATCCCCTAACCTTTCCAAAACCAGGCAGCCAAACAGAGCTGTGAGTCTAAATGGGAAGGCCTGAGGGCTGGGAGGGTGAATACCCACCACGGCTGGAAAGTTGAGAGTGAGAAGCTCTGCATAGAGATAGCTCAGGGATTCAAAAGTTGAAAATATAGGCTCTATTTTGAGCTCTGCCTTGAGCATGTTGCTCTTTTTGTGAAAACTGCCAGATGTGAGAGGGAAGACTGCTTACTTTGTGGTGTGTTTGAAGAATTCTTAATCAGAGAATCTGATTAAGGCTAAGAATGAAAGTCAACTACCAGCTCCTTTAAGACAGAATAAAGCAAATAAACATAGTACATGAAGAAGCTCAGGGGCATTCTGGGTTAAATTTTATTGTTTGCCTTTAAGCTGAAAAGCACCTCTACCTTTTGCCAGGAAAAAAAAAAAAAGGCATTTTGCTAACTGTGTCAGGAAAGATAGGAGATCCTGGAGTAAGAGAGTTAGAAAGGTCCATCTGTGATGCATGGTCCAGAATATGTACTGAATCATGTAGTAAATGTACAGAATATGTACTAAATCTTGTCTCTCAACACATGCCAAGGTGCTGTGGTACCCAGGTACTCAGCTTCTGACCACTAGGAACTGAAAGCTCATCACCTCAGCAGACAGCTCACTCCACATTCAGATAATTTGTGCTTCAAAAGTGCTGACTGAGGTCAAGCTGAAACCTCCAGCCCTGACCTCCACTGGTCCACATCCCATCCTCTTACACATCCTGTGGCAAAACCACTTCCCTTCACAGACAGTGGGACCCACCAAGCTCTCGATGGTGGCTCCAATTTGAACATTCCTGCTCCTCTGTGCCATTCTTCATATCTCAGGACTTTGGAGAACATCATCTGGCTGGGCATTTTCCCCACAGTAATGGCAGGTTACCCTGGTCTCCTTTTAAGGTTGGAGCTCAGCTGTCCCATGTCAACCTTATCAGTGGGATTCTCTGCTGACATTTTGGATATATTCTCTCTAGATTACTGTACTCGCTGTCAGCTAAAGTCCTCCTCACCCAGCTCTTGCTCCGAGTGTATATTGACTTTTCAGAGAAAATATTGTTTATACTTTATCTTCTTTACAAATTGATCTTATTAGAGGTGGGCCATCATTTCAAACCTATGGCAAACCTTTTGGCAACAGAAGGGCTAAGTGGTTCTCACCCTGGGGGCTTTCTAAAGGCTTTCTCTGTATACTAACTCATTGCATTTCATCCAAACGAGAACCCTGTGAAGTAGGCATACCACTCCCCAGTGTACCTAGGAAACCAGGGATGGAAGACTAAGAAAGTGCCAAAAGTGATTGTATAGAACTAAGCTAAAAATTTGGCAAGTCCATGTATGTTTTCCACCCCATACTAGATTATCAGCATTTACCCTGCTCACAGGCAGCTCACTGGTTCATTTATTTCATATATAGATTGTCTACTGTATGCCAGGCACTGGGCACCTAGAGAGGAATAAGACACGGTCACCATGGCAACATTGTCAGAGGCCAATATAGGCCTGGTTTAATTGCTCATGGCAAACCAATCCTAACTCTTAGCAATCAATGATTTCCTCTTCTAACGAGGGACTAAACCAAGCAAATGTGGAAAGAAAAGACACACACTGGTGGGTACCTAAGTAAAAGGATCATAAAGCCCAGTCTACAGTGAGCAACCTATCCTAACTGGTAAGTTTTCACTTTCAGGAATACAGGGCCAAGATTTTCATTTCCTCAGACACATGTTAAGGATTTCCCCTTCTTTATAATCACCAGCTCTCACATAAATACTTCACCAAGCCAAACACATGCAGAATTCATTCGGAAGATGAATCAAACCCCATCAAAGTGCAATTTGAGAGAGATCTGCAGAATACAGTTCCCATCAGTTGAGCAACTATGCAACTACTGTGTGCCTAGCCCCTTGCTGAGCTTTTGGGTTCAATTTAGTTTATATAGTCATTCAATGAGGAGACAACTTTTAAGCTGTCTTTGAAAAAAATTGTAAAACTTTGTTGTTGTTGTTGTTGTTGTTGTTGTTACCTGTGACAATAATAAAGACTTGGGGAAGATTATGTCACACAGCTGGCAAGTCAAGAGTCATCAGACCCAGAACCATCTGACTCCCAAAGCAATGTTCTTCCTACCTCCCACACAGAAACAAGTTGTACCCTTTTTTTTTTCTTTTCAAGTGCTCATTATTCAGCAAGGACGTATTTTAAATGTCAAGAGAAAATTAAGGAGCAAATTTGGTGTGGTACCTCTAAGGCAGTCACCTCACGCTTACAGCCAACAATTTGTTCAGCCTTCAGTTCTTGGATTGGCTTGATTCAACTAGTATAACACACCTAGAGCACAGCTTTCAGAATGACAGGACCAGCAGGAGGAGGAAGGGTGGGCAAGAGAAAGCAATGGGATTGGAGGTGGGGGATATGAAAAGAAACAAGCTGTAATAATATGCACATAACATTTCATAATGAGACCTATCATTTAAAACACAAACTAAAAAATAAATAGTAAGACATTTTGAAACATAGGCTAGGCACAATGGCATATTTCTGTGACCCCAGCACACAGGAAGTGGAGGTAAGGGAACCAGAAGTTGAAGGCCATTCTGGGATACACAGTGAGTTTGAGGCCAACCCTAGCTGCTTGATAATACTCAAAGTAAGCTAACAGAAAAGGTGTTCTTTCTTTGGCTCTTGATTAGGAATGGATCTCGCCATTCTCACCAGCACCAATCTCACACACACTTAGCCAGTCTAAATTAAGCAGGAAGCTGTCCCACTCCAGAGCCACCAATGAAGCTAGATAGATCCTCCTGTGACTCTTCCCATTAACCCTTCATTTGCTAACCCCAACTTCTGGTGTGTACCTCTGATTTCCTCACTTCTTTCCCTCTTGGCTCTTCTTCACCCTAATTTGACTTCCCCAGCCAAGTCCTTGGACAATGAGGCTCTACATGTATACACCTTTCCTCCTTACTCATTTCTGTGCTTAAGGGTGACCTCTTCAAAAGAGTGTTTTCTCAGCACTGTTCCATCGCCCTGCCCAGCTAGCATTTTCTCTATTTTCATAACTCTTGAAAGAGGAGGCCACTTCCGGACCCCCTACTTGGCCCTTCCCTCCTTACAATCTGGCTTCTGCCCTTGTCACTCCACTGTGACCCAAGAGACCCAAAGGTCACCAATGACTTCCTCATGGCCAAATGCATTGGTATTTTCTCCCATTTGACCCTTGACCTTTCATGTAGACCCCAACAACTGTTGGTTATAGATTTCTTTTTCTTTAATATTTGTTTAGAAATTCCCTTATCCTAATAGCAAGATCATGCCAGAACTCAGACTCAGAATAAGTATTTTCTTAATTTTTCTTACTTTTCTGGTACCTCCTTGAGTCTCTCTACTTCTTACCATTCATGAATATATCCTTTTCCAAGAATCTATCTGTAGTCCTCTTTTCTCCGCTCCTTCATCACCACATTAAACCTCTAGCCATTGCCTCTGGGATCGATCCTAAATCTGTCGCGACCCTTCAGGATGTCAGTCCTGCATTTCAGAAGCCTCTAGAAAACCTCCATCTCCTAGCACTTACACACTGAACATAGATTTGCTCACAATTCATTATTCTTGTTTCTCTTAATGGCTGCCAGCATGACAATAGTCAAGTCCCACACTCTAGCAGCACTTTGGATTTCTTTCTAATTTATCGCACCTAGACTATCAAGCTCTGCAGATTCTTCCTCATGACCATTTCTCATACCCATCTCTTCATCAGTATCTATTACCCCAAGGTCGAAGCCAATATCTTTCACTCATGATGCTGGTAGGGGATGCAGTTCAACAAGTGAGTACTCCTCCAGCATGTGTAAGTATGTCTCTAGTACTACATCAACACACACACACACACACACACACACACACACACACACATTCATGTTCACTCGCACAAAGACAAAATGAAGATATTCCCCAAAGTTTTCCATGATTAGGGCAACATGAACAAATAGCATGTGTGAAACTGTTGATTTAATATATTTTTTTATTTTGTTTTTCAAGACAGGGTTTTTCTGTGTAGCCCTGGCTGTCCTGGAACTCACACTGTAGACCAGGCTGGCCTAGAACTCAGAAATCCACCTGCCTCTGCCTCCCAAGTGCTGGGATTAAAGGCATGCGCCACCAGTGCCCAGCAATATTTTAAATCTAATATATCATATTATTTTAATCTACACTTATCTATCCCAGTAGTTCATAAAATCAGAGAATTGGGCTGGCCAGCCTGGTCTACAGAGTGAGTTCCAGGACAGCCAGGGCTATACAGAGAAACTCTGTCTCAAAAAACACCAAAAAAAAAAAAAAAAGAAGAAGAAAAAGAAATCAGAGAATTGAGAATTACATGTTCTAGTATGTTCTTCAATGATGTTATTGCCAGAATCTGAATATGTCTTAAATTTAATATATATCAGTAATACACACTTCATCTTTCGAGAAACAACTTATTTTGACTGAACAAAAGTGTCAAACAAATATTTCCAGTTCTGGATATTTTAGACTTTCAATCAACCTGATTAAACACTTCCAAACTAATCACTAAGAATCATAACAATATACTGGCTGCCTCTTGAACAAACACTCCTTCTCCGTCCATTCCTATCTAACATCCTTAACCAAGTTAGTATCTAGACTAAATAGACCAACATCTCTAGACTGCTAGTCTAACATCATTTCCTGCTGCTCAGACCACCTTATCTCAGGCTTTATAGAAACATAATTTCTTCTCATCACTGTTTCCTACACCTCCACTGTTCTTGCCAGCCCCATACTCTCTCATCACCTTGAAGTCTTTCCTTCCCTCCCATCTGCAGCCGTCTCAAATTACTAATTCTCTCAGCCAGAAGTAGTCTTTCTTCCTTCCAACTTCCAAAACCTTCCTCCTGTGCCTGTACCTTCCTTCTGACACCCTTTCCTTTCTACTTTTAAATTTTGCTCTGTCAACGCATTTTCTCTTGCCTATATGTTTAAATTTTTTGAGGGCAGACTCAGGTGCCCA
>JADRCD010146756.1:0-10474 GCA_019843815.1 Montemys delectorum | reverse complement strand
GAGCCTGGGGCCCAGGGCCTCTCCTTAAGCCAAGTTTCGGGTATAGGCACCTGCCTTTTGGGACCTTTTATGCTTCCCCCCTCTAGCTTGATTGCCATTTGTAATGTTTCATATATTGTTAATAGTTCTTTTATATATTATGCTGCCCCTGCTGATACTTGGTTTATTTGTTCCACGGGTTTGACCACCCATATTTTTTCAGAAAATTTTTTAGAAAATCGGGATTATTGTGTTCTAATACGCCTTCTCCCTAGGCTTATCTTGCGCCCACCCTCTAATCTCCTTCCATCCTCCTCGATAGATTTCCCCAGAACCCGTCGTGAGCCTGTTTCTGCTCTTACCCTGGCTATAGTGCTGGGAGTGGGGGCGGTGGGGGCAGGGACGGGCATCGCCTCACTGGTCACTTCCAACCAACAATACAGTGACCTATCTAAAGCTATTGATAAAGATATTCAGGAACTTCAGCTAGGGTTACAACATTTAAAGGATTCTGTCGCCTCCTTGGCTGAAGTGACCCTTCAAAATAGAAGAGGACTAGACCTCCTTTTTCTCAAGGAGGGGGGACTTTGTGCAGCACTTAAAGAAGAATGCTGTTTTTTCAAAGATTCAACAGGATTAGTTCAAAACAGTTTGGATAAAATTAAAAAGAATCTGGAGGAGAGGCAGAGACAAAGAGAAAAAGATGAGAGCTGGTATAAAGGCTGGTTCTCTACATCTCCTTGGCTTTCTACCTTAATACCCTCATTCCTGGGACCCCTTGTTGGGCTTCTTTTACTCTTATCCTTTGGCCCTTGGGTATTTTCTAGATTAACCTCTTTTATCAAAAAACAGATAGATTTGGCCGTGAGCGGGCCTGTTGCGGTTCACTATCATCAGCTTTCTTCTATGGAGATCGAAAACACGGCAGCCCAAGAAGACGCCGAAGCTGGAGAGATGGAACCCAGCAATAGGCTGAATTTTTCTAGACTCCTTTCTCCCCCCACATGCCCCTCATTCAGTGCTCCCTGGCTTCGCGCCTTCTGGGGCGGAAATAATTAAAAAAATTGATATTGCCCTACTCTTTCCCTAAAGACACCTTGGAGTGCCACCCTTAATACGGAACTCCCTTGAGCGGACCAAAAATTTAATCTTGATCGACACTAAAGGCCGGTCCCCTGACTGGGCACAGGATCCCATTGCACAAGGATGATCTTGGCCGGTGTTGGTCCCTTTTCTGATGCCTCCCAAAAACCTCACCGCTCTCTATCCAGGGCACAGGTTCCCATTGCACGGATGGAGAAGTGAGGCCTATGTTCCCTTGTCCAGGGCTCAGGTTCCCATTGCACGGACAGGAATGTCCCCCTTCCTGGCCCCTCGATCTCCTTCTCCCCCAGCAAGGAGTGGCTTGATTGGAGGCCTAGGGACAGTTAACATTTGGAGTGCCCTAAAATCCTTCTTGGTCCACTCCAGGATACCGTCTGGGCAGGCTAAGATGTTACTGTTCCATACTGACTTCCCTCCTTAAGTTACAGTGAGGGGGGAGATGTCAGGGACAGAGTGTCCCTGTTGTTCCCCAGTCCCTGAGAATTTGACCTTATCTGAGTAACAGTCTATTCTCGGAGGAACCATGGAGTGTTCTCAGAAAAACCATAAAATGTTTTGTCAACGCTTCCGCTCCGGCCAGGTGTGAAGCCAGGTACATACACCCACCCACTTCCTCTTAACGCTTCCTTGCTCTGCAAGTATAATTACCCTGCCCTTCTGAAGTAAAATTAGGCCTTGACAACCATTTCTGCTTGGTCTCGTTCCTTTCTCTTGCCCGTTTCTTTTTCAGGCTCGGTCCCCTTCGGACCCTGGTTAATTACTCGTCCCGCGGGATGGGGCATTGACTGGCTCCATTCTGAGGCTCCAGTGTCCTACCACTGCTGATGCTTTGACAGGAAGAGTAAAGCAAACACTGACATCACAAATACATGTTGACCTTGGGGCACTAAAAGGATCTAGAAGACCCAGTGTCTACTGCTAGGGCCCATGAGGCTTAGTATCCAAGGGGGCGGTGACTCCTACAAAGACTTTCCTATGCAAAATGAAGTAAAGTAAGAAACTAAGGCATGATTTTCTTCTTGAAATGTTTCCTGCGTTGTGGATAGCTGACAGTGCACAGGACCAGAAATTCATGCTATGCTACAGTTATAACCACTTTAGGAGCCGTTTGATTAAGGTTTAACCATTTCATTTGATGCTTGCTTAAGAAGAGAATTGAATCTTCTCATTTCACACAATGGCTACCTTATCCACCTAGCTGGTACATCTTGAAGATTACCTGAGATAATAACTGTGAAAGCCACCTGCCAGTTAAAGGTGATTTCATTTATAAAAGGCAGTTTCACGAGAGACCAATCAAGGCTTCAGTGAGACTGGCTAAGACTCTGATTTTTATCAACAGAGAAATAAAGCTATACAGAATTGGATTTTAATGGCACACCAGGCTGGGGTGGGTGATAAAAATGAAGGCTAATGGTAAGAACAAAGAAGCTGTATACGAATGAGCCAGTGTGTTTTGAGACAGGAGGCTGGGCAGGGTTGTATGGGTTCAAAAGATAATGAGATGAAAAAGTGTAGAAACGGGTGACCAGGTTGTTGATTGTACCATGAGGGACATTATCACGCTTCCATCTGGTGCATAGCACAATGCCTGTCTCTAAACAGTTAAGTGTCAGAGAAGCCACAGTTTAATGGAGGAGGACTGGTTGCCCTTTGGCTAGGTTAAGTATAAACCATTGGTGGGATATGTAAGCAGAGAACTGGGGATAAGGGTTAGGAGTGTAGAGAGAAGGGGATGGATGGAATTGAGAGTCTGGAGCAGACACACAGGGTGGTGGACAGCTGGGGAGGAGATGCGGCTGGGGACTGCTATCCCAGGAGCCCTTGCAGACAGCACTACATGCCCGCAGCTGCTTTGTCCTTTAGAAAGAAACCATGGAAAAGGTGGTGTCATGAATACTCCAGTGTTTACAGAAGTGGCCAATTCATTTTTAGGTGTGAGGATTCAATGACATTTCAATGGTTCATTTGTCTTATTTCTGGGTAACTGGATTCAGAGTATCCAGGATAAAGAAAGTTAACATTTGGTAAAGAGCCCATCCACATGGGAGGACTGGGGAGTAGCTAATGTAACAGCTATACTGAATACTCAAGTGCTCTCGAAAGTAAAGGCCTAGCTCAGTACCAAGGCTGCTTGTATAGAGGGCAACCTCCTGCTTCTTGGCCATGAACTAAGAATGCCCGCACACCCCACGGTGTCTGCTCTCAGGGCTGATGGTACCTTTGGGCTGCTAATCCATGCCTCTTTAGAAATCGCCCTTGGTTTCAGGTTCTTTCACCCGCTGAGCCAGGGCTCTCATGATATCTCCTTGAGGGGAGGATTTGGCATCTCTAAGCCAGTTCCTGGGGGGTGGAGAGAGATGGTCATGAGGGACTGGGAGCTCAGTTCTTAGCCTTGGGCTCAGAACAGGTGTGTCAATGAGTAGAGGAGGTCTCTTCAGCTCCCGTGGCCCCAGGAAGCAGCTTGATCACAGTTCCACGCTTCTGAATTCCCGATCTCTCAGTCCTCTGGAGACTCTTTGCCAATGGTGGCTTCTGCCTTTTGCCTTATTCAGGGCAAAGAGTCTTGTTGATGAACTGCCCCCAGGCTCCCGCTCTGTTGAGTTCCTGTCTTGATTTCTGTGGCTGATGATGAGCGATGTGAAAGCATAAGTCAAAATAAAGCCTTTCCTCTTTCAAGCTGTCTTTGGTATCGGAGTTTCCTTCACCGTAGCATCCACCCTAACAAGGCGGATGTAAAATGTTCCCCCTAGGCTCATGTGCAGACTGCTGTGGCTGGTGCGGTGTTGGGAGGTCACTGAATCTTTTAGAGCAGGCACCCCACGGAGGGAGTCATCAAGACATCTCACAGCAGACCATTTTCTCTATTCTCTACTTCCTGACCAAAGACGTCCTGTGACCAGCCACTTCACGATCCTGCTGCCAGCTCTTCCTTGCCTTGATGGACTGGATCTGCTCAAACTCGAGGCAGAAGAAATCCTTCCTCTCTGAAGTGACTTCTTGTTAGGGATCTGGTCACAGCCATCAGTTCCTGCTCTCTCTCATTTCCGGTATGGAGGAGGAAGGCTCTCCTAAGAGACTTCTACAAGTCCCAGAACAGGTGCCCTTCGATTCATCTCCTGTGATCTTGTTCTTCTGCTGACACACAAGACAGAACTCTGTATGTGCACATGGCGTAGCCTCTCCCTGCTCAGCAGCAGCCTTTATCCTAGCCTACATTCAGGCAGGCGTGTGCTTTTAGAACAAGGATGAAGGCTATTGTGAGTCCTGATTCCATAGCTACCGCCTTTGGGTTTAAGGGGGACACTGAAGAGGGCTGCCCTTTTGGATAAGAGATTTATTAGTAGAGCTATTAACACTAGACAAATGGGCAGACAGCATGAAGAAGGCTCTCAGGAAGTGTCAGGACCACGTGGCAGACTAGGGGTCTTAGAGGTTAGAGGTTCTACACCATGTGATTAATGAGTGGTTGTCTCTCACTCCAGGGAATGGGGTGGTGGGTATGTGTGTGTGTCTTGCATTTGCAGGAATGTGGCCTTGAGGGTGTGTGTGTGTGTGTGTGTGTGTGTGTGTATAGGAGGAGCCTACTCATTAATAGGTATCCATTATACAGGTGTACCATAGGTAGTTCTCTATAATTGAGAGTTTGTTAGCCTGGGGTCTGTGTGCAGAATCAGCTATTCCAGCTGTAGAAGGGCATGAGTCAAGTAGCACCTGGGACCTAAAACACCCACATTGCACAGACAATTGGCTTTATTGATGAGATGGGTTTATGTAAACAATGCTTACATAATAGAAAACAATTACTAAGATTTTTTTACTGCCTCTTTTCATAGTAAGTTTTTAAAATGTACTATCCTGTTGGCATTCAGAATTTGTTAAAAAAAAAAAAAAAACAAAAAGAACAAACTGACAGGGCCAGTGCCGACTGTCAGCTCCCCAGTTTGCCTTTTGGAACATGGACACATGAGACACTGAGAGCGAAAGGCTTTTATACACCCGTGTGCATGTTATCCAATCGGGGTTTTCCCTTAACACCCACTGAGGTATGTGCTGGAGGGAGCACCTGCAGCATATTCTTACAAGTACAACAAAATATGTGTGCTCACTTAGATGTGTGTGTAGAGGCCAAAGGTTGATGAGGGATGGATGCAGGCTCTCTTCTACTGCTCTTGGCAACACGCACTTGATAACTAAGCTATCTCTTCAGTACCTACCACCTTAGATTTTGACACTACCTTTCGCTGAACCTGGAGCTCAATGTCAACAAGCCCCTAGGACCTATCTGATTCTGCCCCTCCTGAAGTGCCATGACTAGAAACCAGAATGGCTGTGTCTGGTTTTTCTTAGGGTAAGGGGAATCCAAACTCACTTTGTACATTAATTACCCTCAGAATATACTTACTTTTTTTGTTTTAAAATCTAATAGTCTGTGCCATGGAAAGGCACCGATGCCTCAGGGTAGAATAGATGAGGAAGCTCGGAGCACATGCCTAGCCATTTCTATATTTGCTCTTTTAGGGTCTTGCAGTTACACGCACATGGGCTTCTGTGGGGCAGTGGTCTGTTCAGGCAACCTGGTCCGGGTCCAGTAACAAGTCTGGAACCCTGGAGACCTGGTGGGTGGTAATTTCTGCCTGCATGGGATGGGAGGTGTTCGGCCATGCCTCCTGGGTCCCTGGCTCCTGTTTCAGTCACAACCTCCCACAGGCCCCCGCAGGAGAGGTGTGCGATGTTGGTCGTGTTCTAGCAGCACCAAGGCTTCTCACATGCAAATAAAGATTCCCCAAAGTCTCAGCCCAAACCAATGAGAAATACCTGCTGTCGAAATCCGAATGATCCCCTAAATTGTATATAGATCCTATCCAGGGAAGTAAAGGTGTGTGAAAGATCTACTCCGTCGTCAGAGCCTTTTGTTCTAAGAGCTCTAACACTTGGGGAGAGGTCTACTCTTCCGAATCGAATCGTGCCCTACTCAGTGCAGGGTGGTGCGGAGCAACGGAGCAGCCTGGAAGACACGGGGGCAGAGACGGAGGTGAAGCCAACTGCAGCAGTAGACGAACGGCGGCTGAAGCGACTTCTTCCCGCTCGTGTCCGCTTCTCTTCGCTGGAGCTCTTGCACCAGGCTGGGCCAGAGATCTCCGGGGAAAGCCTCTGGCACACGGGCCCACAGGCTTCCACAGAGACCTTGGCAGCTAGCTAGCTGTGCACGTTGCACAACCCCAGTCAGTAGCCTGCTGGTAAGGTGCTGATCATCCTTACATTAAGGAGTTGTAAAAGTTAGCAGGGAGGTATATTTGAAGTATCTGGAACACAGCCGTTATTCCCCTCCAGATCAGCTCCTAATAAAGCTGCATCTCCAAGAAGCTAGAAGTCATGCTGTCAGAGCTGTAAGAGCACCCGAGTCTACAGACAGACAGACAGACTGCGGGAGTTAAAGGCCTCAGACTCATGGGTGGGCAGCATGCTGTGTGTGTAGACACTTCTGAGCACCTGCGTCTTGATGAGGTAATGGCCTGTGCCCTTGGGCTGGAGTCTTCAAGGAACAGAACAGAATTCACTGGAATCAGGAGCCAGTCCAGCTGTAGCATTAGCTGAGCCAACAGCTTCTTTGGACATCATTGCTGCAAAATATGAGCCAGTGGGCCTCTAAAGCTGTAGTTCATCTTTTAGGCATAAAAAGAAAGCCTGAGGGTTTTTTTTTTTAAGGAGTTCTTTCATCATACTATACCCTATCACCTTAGTAAGGTACTAGGACACACACACACACACACACAGACACACACATACACAGACACACACAGACACACAACCATAGGCATCAGTATAAAAGCCATGATGACTCAGGGGTAAAGAACTCCCCTATGCAGAAACACAAGGCAAGTGTTAAGCTTCCCAGCAGCAGATGCTGAACATACCGACTTGTGGCATATCCATCTGCTCTAGAAAGTTCCCCATTTCCATATTCTCATCTTGCTTTTTCTTTTCTTTTTTGGAGGTTGAATATGCCACGCCTCATCTGCACAGGCTTTCTGCTTGGCTGGCCTCAGACAAAGTTACCATTAACTCCCCAACCTGCAAGAAAATGATTTGACACAAAGGATTCCAAAATGTCCTCCTCTCCCCCTACAAGCCTGCAAACAAATAGTACAGGAATGAGGTCAGAAAGGAATCCCCCGCCTACTAGGCACTGAATTCATTTACCTACCTCAGTGCCCATTCAGAAAGAGGGGTGGGACAGAGAACAAGAGCTGCTTGGAGGCCAAGTAGAGTTTGGGGGTCGCACTACATTACAAGATTTGACAGGCCTTTGCCAGCCTTCAGCTTCTTTGTATCTTTTACATAATGGAGCAACACAAACTGAGCAGCCGGGATCTGTGCCGCCTTAGCACTGAGCACCCTCTTTGCAAATGCTAATAGTATTGCAGCATCCTGTCACTCGCTTACACAACAAAAGGATGTTGATTTTCACATGAACCAGAA
Organism: Montemys delectorum; assembly: GCA_019843815.1. Taxonomy (NCBI): domain Eukaryota; kingdom Metazoa; phylum Chordata; class Mammalia; order Rodentia; family Muridae; genus Montemys; species Montemys delectorum. The sequence goes on along the minus strand of JADRCD010146756.1, from coordinate 2,908 downwards.
CAGCCTCATTGTACACAAGTTTGTGACCAACTTGTACTATCTGCTCATCAAAAGACCAGCCAATCAGAGTACACAGCTGGTGAACCGCACCAAAGGGGGTGCCCATGGGGAGAACATCCTATCCCAATGCCTCACGCCACATGAATAAAATTACACTCTATGATCTTGATTCAGTTATGACCATAGTAATTAGTAAAATTAACAAGAATGCAAATGTGTCGAGATGTTTGGAATAGGAGTCTGGAGGCATAGAAGTGGGAGTGGCTTTGTGTTTATGCCGCGAGCCTCTGAAAGTGTCTTATGAAAGACATACTCCCAAGAGTCTTGGCAGGAAAAATTGCCATTTCCATATTAAGGCTTGAGAAACCTGACGCTTCTCAAAGCAAGAGAACTAAGGGGTGTATGAGATTTCTGGAAATAAATTTAGTTGAAATTGTTCAGACTTCTGTTAACATCTTTCCTTTCAAAAATGCAAAGATTTTTAAGTAACAAAAAGAGCCAAAATGAGCAACTTAGGAAAACTCAATTTGGTATAGATAGATAGATAGATAGATAGATAGAAGTCTTAAAAACTGAGATAAAAATAAGTCTTCAACTTAAGAGGTTAACTTAGAAAGATGAAGCTCTGTAGAAGACAGACATGGCAGTTCACAAGGTGAAGGGAAACCACACAGCACAGGAGGCCCAGGGTGGACAGGAACTTGGAACCCGAATCCTGTCCACTGCAGCCACAGTTCAGCTCTGCTGAGAACAATTCCTGAAGCACAGCCAGCTTCTCTGTGACTTCTCTGAGCCATCTGTTCAAATGACAAGCTCATCTGGCCATTTCTGTGCATACCTAACAAACCATGGCTTTTCTCAAAGCATTTTGTAGAGGAGCTACTCTGCAAAGTGTAATCACACTTCCTAAGCCTTATTTTGTCCATGTTACAGATTGCTGCACATCCATAAAATGGGAACAGTTCTGCTAGTGATAAAGTTATATAACCCAAGGTATACTGGATCCGTTGCTCTGGATTTGAGTATTCTCCACCAAGTTTCACAGGCACAATCCTTTGATCTGATGCTGACCATGAGATGCTTCAGAGGAGTTCTAGACGGACCTCACATTGCTCATGGCTAGTTTGTAGTGCCCTTTGCAGTGCTGAGCCTAGCTAGTTCAACCTCTGACAGGCCTTCCTCCTAATATACCTTTGGCACCTCCTACTCTTGTGTTGTTCAGTGAGGTGGCGGGGTCACCATTGTCCCTGGGTTTGTGCATGCTGCTGAAGCATTAATATGGTGACTTTTGACTTTTGCTATCTATAAATAACAGGGAAAAAATCATACATATTTGGCATTCCAGGGGTCTGGTGGCAGGTTCATTACTGTCTGTGGGGACATTGTCAATTTACACCCAAAAGACAAATTTGTTCTTAGCCAATAGAGGCCAGTGAGCCCTGCACTTTAGGCTGGGTGGGCCTCAGCGTTAAAGTGTTCCACCTCCAGCACCATAAAGAAGAGAAGAAAAAAAAAAAAAAAAAAAAGAGAGAGGAGGGGCTGGGGTGGGGAGGAAGAGGTGGAAGTAGGATAGGGTAGGGTGGGCCCAGGAAAGAAGAGTTCAAAATGGTTAACAGAAGTATCTGCACATGAAAGCCAGGGCAGACCACTGGAGAGGAAGGTGAGTAGCCCAGATGTCCAGCAGGAAGATGGAGTTATCCCTATCAAATCCCTTCACAAAACCTTGAAGGTCTCATGAGCATTTAGTAAGTGCTACAGGACAAAATTATGACTTCCAGGCTGCTATTCTCTGACTCAGTGCACGAAAGAGTGAGCAGCAGAGCTGTCTCCCAGAGGGATGAGCAGAGAACTTGTCCTTAGAGGGGGGAGCACAGGACCTGTCCTTAGAGGGGGGAAGCAGAGGACCTGTCCTTAGAGGGGGGAGCAGAGGACCTGTCCTTAGAGGGGGGAGCAGAGGACCTGTCCCTGGGAGGCTGCTGCCAGCAATACATGGTGACTATGTCTTTAGTGGGGTCTCTGGTTTCTCCTTCTAATTTTCAACCTCAAATACTTGTACAGGAGTCTGTTTACATCTGTCTTAGCTTATACTACTAATAAAAATAGCAGCAACACTTCTTTTACCACAAGGTCTGAAAAAGCTGATTTAACCATTCTAAATAGTGACCTCCTGTACTGGGGAGCTTTGTGTGTCAAGTTGACACAAGCTGCAGTTATCACAGAGAAAGGAGCTTCAGTTGGGGAAGTGCCTCCATGAGATCCAGCTGTAAGGCATTTTCTCAATTAGTGATCAAGGGGGGAGGGCTCCTTGTGGGTGGTGCCATCCCTGGGCTGGTAGTCTTGAGCTCTATAAGAGAGCAGGCTGAGCAAGCCTGACTAAGACACCTCCTCATCAGTGACTTAATTCCAGAGCAATGCTCACTCACCGGTCCTCTCAGGAGGAGCTGTGTACACTCTAACCACTCCTTTGGTTTCTCTTCAGACAGGCTGCCATGTAGCTCTGATTGGCTTTGGACTTTTTTTTTTTTTTGTGGGACAGGGTCTATATATAGAGCTCTGGCTATCCTGGAACTCATTATGTAGACCAGGATGGCCTCAAAACCTATGGAGATCTACTGATCTCTGCCTCCTGAGTGCTGGGATTACAACAAGTACCAACATGCCTGGTCACATCTGCCTGCCTCTGCCTCCCAAGTGCTGGGATTAAAGGCGTGCACCACCACTGCCCGGCCACATGTCCAATTTTCAAGGTGGTAACTCAGTTCTGCCATTTTAGGACAGCAATTTAGTATAATGACCTACGAGGAAGGTTTTTCTTACCAGTAAGTTTGGGAAGTGTTTTCTTCAGGCTAAAGATATTCTAATTAAAGTCTTTACAATGTTACTTTTTAGTCTTTACAATTTTGTAGTT
>JADRCD010146755.1:22045-33968 GCA_019843815.1 Montemys delectorum | reverse complement strand
ACACACACACACACACACACACACACACACACACACAGGATAGATTAGATAGATAGATAGATAGATAGATAGATAGATAGATAGATAGATAGATAGATAGGCAGAGACACAGATAGGCAGAGAGCAAGAAAAAGAGAATTCATACAAAGACATTTGAAAATTCTGCTAAAATAACCTTTAGACTTGGACTAGCAAGTATGAGATGATAAAAAGAGATTTCAAATTCTCATATTAATAAAAGCAGGGTAAAAAAAAGAGTGGAAGTGAGTGATCTTACAGACTTTCCAGAAAGATGCAAGGAAAATGACTGTGAATCTAAGGAGAGAACAGACCACAGGCAGACAGACAGCGTTCCCACTCCTAGCCGTAACAAGCCTTCTGCCCTCAGAGCTCAGGATTCTTCACAGTAGCCTGATTCTTTCAGCATCTACTTTAAGGGACCACAAGAGGGAAGTCTAGGCTGAGAGTTGAGTAATCATAGCTAGATTCCCATGTTCAGGACTTGAATTAGAAGTCCTGGATCCACCCAACATTCACTACTCATGATGCTGTAATGATGTCATAAATGGAGCTGGCCCCCTACCCACCCCCAGCTTCCCAGAGCGCAGCAGAGGAACGAGAGGGAAAGTCCACCTTCCCAAGCACAGGCCTACCATCCACCTCAGTTGACTGCTTGTCGATTTCACTACCAACACAAAGGGGTGAGTTGCATCTGGACAACAATGATGGTTGTTCTTGTGCATCTTCTATTCTAAAAATGGCTGTGTCAATCCCAGTACTGAGTAGAGCTTGGAGGGTTTTGTTTTGTTAAACTTTCTCGTTATTTTGAATAGCAAGGACTAGAGTGGACACTACACATTTTAGAGTTCCATTTAAAGAGCTGCCTTCCTGGAGAGTCATACCAATTTTTAAACTACATTTCATAGAGTTTTACTTTTTATTAAATAAAATCAAACATGTGTAAGACTCTAGTTAGCCTTAGCTTACCGGGGACCCCCTGAGTGACCCATGTGGAGCTGGGAATTGATCCAAAAAGGAAGAGGAATTTATTGTTCCAGTGCACTGGGGTCATCCCAGACCCGAAGGAAAGGCAGCAACCCCCCCCCATACACACACACACACACACACACACACACACACACACACACACACCCCATTCAGTGAGTTTTTATATGGTTTCCAGGGGCAGAATAGAGCATCAGCAACTAGGCACAATATGTTTGGCAGAACAGTATGCCCTTTAAACTGATTGGTCTCTAGGGAATGAGGTAGATGGGGCTTACTCAGCCTTTCTCTTCTGGCTTATGTGCTCTCTGACCTGTCTCTTCCAGGAGGGGAGGGGTCCTGTGGAATTTTCCAATGGCTCTGAATTGACCTCTTCATTTCCCCTTTTCTTTGTGCAAGCTTCAAACCTGAAGCTGTTGCTGGGTATTCTGATAGCCCATACTCCTGGCCTTCCGTATCTAGTTCTTTATATCTTCTGCTTTAAGATCATTAGCTGTACTGAACCTATGCACTTCTTAACAAAAGCAACCAAGCAGTTCAAAATGTATGGGCCAAAAGTCAACGATAGCAGGAGAACAGTTAGGGGTCCTAACAAGGTGGTTATGAGGGTGATTAACCAAGAGGAAGAGTTAAACCAAGACTCAAACCAACCCTCACTCTGTTCTCTCTCTCTCTTCCACTTGGCTAACCCTTCTCTCACCTTGGCCATTGAATCTTTAACTACCCACAGGATGGTCCCCAGTATGTGTTTCCTGATGTTTCACACCCTCAGGTAGCATAGAAGAAATTATTGGCCCCCTAACACTGATGGGCCTGCTGCTGGCTTCTCCCATTTCAGGGGCACACATATATGGGGGTTTCTTGAAGGATACTTTTCAACTTTGGGTATCTGCACCGTAAGCCCTACCCTCCAAGGCCACGTCTGGGATATGGTTTAGATTTACAAGTCCCTCATCCCCCACATTCAGGCAATCTCTCCCCTTGTGTCTCCAGGGCAGCAACACCTCAGAAGTCAAGGCCCACCTCTAAATCACAGAGACCAAAATCAGGTTCCAGCCACCAGATACAGCTTGGGTAGTGGACCAAGCCACATCACCAGTGGCTGAGAGTACCTGCCGAGTCACCCTGGTAGGGTTGTGGGGGCTGCCAAGTCTCAGCACTGGAAGATACATCATAGCCATCTCATGGTTTCTCTGGCCTTGAAGAAGGGGGTTGCTTGGGTGTCTGGCTGCTATCTACTTGTTGTTAGGCACAGGTGCTGATCTGATGTGAACCCAGGTAGTTACTCCATCCACTTTAACAGAGGTCAGTGTGGTCAACACCAGGAACAGCCCTCTCCACTTTGCTTCCAAGTGTTCAGCACAATGTCTCTTAACATGTACCCAATCTCTTAACAAGTACCCAATGGTATTTATGTGGAACCTCTGGGGTACCTACCTACATTATACAGGGCACTAAGTTTAGGCCACAATTCCAGGTGGCTGATATGGAAAGCTTGCAATCGAGCCGTAAGATCCTTGTCACTCTGGGGCTTGGGGAGATCAAGAACCGGGGTCAAAGGAGTGGGTTGTCCCATGCAGGATCTCAAAAGGGGTCAGGTTAAAATGGTAGGGGGTGTTCAGCGTCAAGGGAAGAGACACTAACCAGTCCGAGCTTGTCTCCAAGGTCAATTTAAACAAGGTCTCTTGTAGGGTTCTCTACCTGCCCGGAGCTCTGGGGATTGTATGCACAATGGGGCTTCCAATTAGTCCCCAATATCTCTGCCAATCCATGACTTACCTTGGAGACAAAAGCAGGACCATTGCCAACCTTTGGCACTCTGAACCTCTAGAAAAATTCTTCTAATACCTTCCTAGCTACCACGGTAGCTGTTTTCTGCTCAGTGAAGAAAGCCTCAACCCATCCAGAGAAAGTATCTACAAACACTAGAAGGTATTTGTAACCATTTTTTTCTAGCTTAACTTCTGGAAAATCGACCTATCAATAAACTCCAGGCCCTTTTTCCCTAGTTCTTCTGCCCTGTTTACTCTTGGTTGCATAAGCATTCATTTGCTGGCATACCTTACACTGTTCTACTATCTTTCTGACCCAAAACCTGAGTCCTATTATGTACATACATACATACATACATACATACATACATACACACACACACAATACATACATATATGTATGTGTGTGTGTGTATATATGTATATGTATATATATGTATATTTCCTTAACTGCTTGGACAAGCTTTTTAACCACTAGGTGAATCCATCTTTGTATTTGGCCTAGTAGGTGTTTTGCTTGCTTTCTGGGAAGTATAGTTCTCCCTTCTTGTGTGTGCCATTGTCCTTCCTTCTCTTGGTAATAGTTGGTAGGGTAGCTAGCAATCTGAGTCCTTTCTTCCTCTATATATTTTAAGTGAAGCCATCCCTTAGTCCAGTCCCATTTTCCAGCAGGTGTTTCTTGCAGGCCCATAACCAGGATAGACTCCTGCATAGCTACTTCTTGAGCCACTTGATCTGCCTGGTTATTGCCCTGGGCCACTGAGTCTCTTTTCTTCTGATGTCCTGGGGAGGGAATAATACTCACAGTTGCCAGCTTCATCAGGGCATCCAAGAGGTCCAAGATTTCCTGTTTATTTCCTCTGATGTGAGCAGTCCACTCTTTTGGCATGTAGTCCTGCAGACTTGGACTATAGCAAAGGCATACCTGCTATTTGCGTGAATGTTCATTTCCTTGCTGACTCCAAGTTCCAATGCATTGATGTGGGCAATTAGCCCCACTTTCTTCGTCGCTGTGCCAGGGGGTAGAGGTCCTGGGGGGGGGGGTAAGAAGTTCTGCCCAGATGACATTTGTGCTGTCCACCACAGCAGCACCTGCTCATCTCTGACTGCATGGAGAAAACTGCTCCTGTCTGTAAACCAAGTAGCTTCAACTTTTAGCAGGTTAATTGTGGCCCATTGGGCAGGAAGTATATCTGGGCCACCATTTTGGAGAGTATGTTCACCCCAACAGAGGGTAGGGACAGTCTGGGGTGACCCTAAATGAATGGGATACCTGGCCCATCCCTAGGTCCACTGTTCTTCTGGTAGTCCATGAATACATTTTGGTGCCAGTGGCTTCTTGGACCCAAGATCTTTTCTTGGACACAGGGTCAATGTCTTGGAGGACTAAGTGTTGAGCCCCTGTGTCCACCAAGAAGTAAGTGGGTTTCCCCTCCACTCTCAGAGTTACCCTGGGTTTGGGGAGGGGGTAGGAACCCTGTCTCCCCTAATCATTGCCTTCACCCATGGCTAAGACCTTTGCCTTTTGTGGGTGCTTTTTTCAAGGCCTGAGACTTCCTGCTCCCAGCTTCCGTTTGTTAGGGCACTCTCTGCCCCAGTGACCTCTCTCCTTGCAGTATGTGCACTGGTCCTCTTCAAGGGTTTTTTTTTTTATCCCTCTTTGGTTAGAGTCTCTCTTCTCTGCTTTCCCTAAGTACTGTAGCCTGGACTCTGTAGATTCCTTCCCTGTCACTTTCCCTTCTTTCTCTTTCTCTGTCTCCCTGTAATAGAATTTCTCAGCAACCTGCACTAAATCCCTCAACTGCTTATCCTGTCTTTCCAGCCTCTGAAGCTTTTTCCTGATATCTCCACTAGCCTGGTCTATAAAAGCCATTGTCACAGTAGTTTTATGCTCTTTGTTGCTGGGGTCATAGGGTGTATATTGGCAGAATGCCTCCATGGGCCTCTCTAGAAAGGCTGTGCCTGACTCATCCGGTCTCTGTTTATCCTCACGTACCTTGGTGAAATGTATGGTTCATCATGCAGCCCCCTTGAGACCTGCCAGTGGAATTTGGTGGTGGGCCTTTAGGTGCCCCTTACCTTCTGCCATATTAAAGTCCCAGGCAGGTCTAGTCAGGAAAAACCTGCTGTCTACAACAGCCTGGTCAACCAATGGTGCCCCCGTGTCTGAGGGGGTATTTTTTTCTGGCTTCTGGCTTCCTGCATTATAAATAAAATAGTCTCAAAGAGATTAACTGGCCCTTTGGAAAGGCAGGGGGTAGGGGTTGGGCCTTCCAGTTGCACAAGATAGCCAAAAAGAAGGGTCAATACTGCATAACCTGACTGTCCTTTTTTAGAGGTCCTTGTGCCCTTAATGGGAGAGCCACCATGGTATCAGGGGAGGTGGCTATCAGGTTTCCTCCTGCTCCTCCCTCCCCTCCAGTAAAGGTGGGGGTGTGGTGCAATGGCCCTGGTCTCATATGGGCTGCAGATCCCAGAACCAGTACTGGAGCTGGTGGGGCCATGGGAACAAGGGTAGGGACATTTGGAGGAGGAGGGTCATGTAGTAACAGGTCCACTGTTGTAGGGTCTTGGAGGATCCAAAGTTTCTCAGGTCTGGATCCTCTTTCCACACTTCCTTCTTCCTGACTTCTAGAACGTGTGAGGTGGGTCTTGGGAGGGAAAGGCTTTTATCTATGAGGGAGGAGGGAGGTCCTCCACTAGATTCTTCTAGGTAACTATATAGGGTCCTTCTTCCGGGTACCTGAAGGTTCCTGGCCTAAAGACTCTCTCCTCTACTGCTTTGAACACATGCAGTGGGTGTCCCTACCAGTGGGTCATGTGGAGAAGCAGAGAGTACCTAACTTGTCTTTCAGTCTGTCCAATGTCCAAAAACTGTAGTCAGTCTAAGTCCAAGAACACAGAATGAGATACCAATAAACACCGAGAAAAACAATCAAAACACAGACCCCCTCACCACCCTGTCATGGGCAGGCATCCAGGTCCAAGAACACAGGTGAAGCCAATCAACACAGTTTGCTTAGATGGCTCCAGCCTTGTGGAAACAAACCAGGTGCCTCTGCCCATACAGCAGGAGCCAGAAAAACCAGGTTAAAGCAAGACTTGGCTCCCACAGATACTGTCTTGCTGTTTCCAGAAGGAGCAGAGCCTTCCCTGCTCCCTCAGGGGTGGGTGTCTGAAGCATCCTTCAGTGTCCCCTCACCCCCATCTCACCCACCCTCTTCACAACATTAAGGCACATCTGCCCACCGCACTTGACTGCACTCCACCAGACACCATAGGCTCCCTGAGCCTCCCTAAGCTTGCAAGCGAAAGACTCAGACTTTGACAAACAGCAAGACAAACAGGAACTGCAGTAAAAGCTTGAGACCTCCGATTCCCTGCTCCAGTGTGTTCCCACAAGGAGTCAGATTCCCAGCCAATTCACCAAATGTAAGGCTCTGGAGACCCCCTGAGTGAATCATGTGGAGCCAGGAATAGATGCAAAAAGCAAGAGGAATTTATTGTTCCAGGGCACTGGAGTCATCCCAGACCCGAAGGAGAGGTGGAGACCCCCCCCCCCAGAAGCCCGTTCAGCAAGTTTTTATATGGTTTCCAGGGGCAGAATAGAGCATCACCAACTAGGCACAATATGTTTGGCAGAACAGTGTGCCCTTTACACTGATTGGTCTTTAGGGAGTGAGGTAGTGAGGGCTCACTCAGCCTCTCTCTTCTGGCCTAAATGCTCTCTGACTTGTCTCTTCCAGGAGGGGAGGGGTCCAGTGGAATTTTCCAAGGAATCTGGGCTGACCTCATCACATGTACCAACTAAAGCCTACTATGAGTGTTGTTAGAAACTAAACACTAAGTCTAGGAACCAAACCTTACATAGGAAAAGACCTACCTCATGGTGGAACTAACCAGAAAAGGAATTCACTTCTGGAAATCATATTTCATGCTTCAAGACATCAGATTCCCCCTCTTCATCTCTTCTCTCTTGATGTCTTCCCTTTCCCTAATTGTTTGGCAAAACAGATGATTTCCTGAAGGAAAGGGAGAGGGTTATTCCAGAATAGTCCATGAGTCTAACAAGTCTTAAATGCCTTGCTGCCTCAGTCCACCAGAGGGGAAAAAAGCCATTTTCAAGGCTAGGTGGCTTAGGAAGCAACTCATAGATGGAACTGCAGTTCCAAAGCCTACTCACAAACCACCTGTCTCCAAAGTGGAGAGAAGTGGCCTGTCAGGGTTCTGCTGAGCCACAGAAGCTCTTAGCAATGTAATCAAAATTATGGACTCCTTGAAATAATAGCTTACATGAGTAACATTAAACACTTGGGGTTACAAAAAAATATCAGCACTGAAATTATGGGTCTTATGATTGTTGGGACATACCAGGTCCCTAAGAACACCTGCTTAGTCTAGAATGGAAACAGGGTAAGAGAAAATCAGAGTGCAGGCACCCAGACATACCCCAAGTCCACAGACAAGGACGGTTCTTAGTGAGATGGTCCAGAGACTGAACTCTTTGAAAGCTTCTTGTGAAAACAGGAGGAGCCAGCAGGAAGAAGCCCCATAAATTGTCTGTCAATGACACTCTGTCTCCCATTTCTTCTCAGGCCTACATACCCACAGAAGAAATGTCAAGTGATAAGTCCAGTGACCCTAAGAATGATCTCAAGAGTTGTGATCCCAGATGTGAACAAAAGTGCCAGACCAAATGCCAGCCCAGCTGTCTAAAGAAGCTGTTACAACGCTGCACTGAAAAGTGTACACTAGACATGTGCCCACCACCACCAACGTGTCCTCCATGTCCTCCATGTCCCCTAACATCCTCTGTGGCGCGTTGTTCTGCACCAACTTCCCCACTGTGTCCCCCACTGTGTACCCCAAAATGCTCCTGGCCATGTCCACCATGTTCATGCCCCCCGCCATGTCCACCATCATGCCCCAACAAGTCGTGTTTTAAGTCTTGCCCTCCCAAGTGCCCCTCTCCACGCCCACCCCCAGAGTGAGGCACCATGGGCAACACCAAGCCTCACCATCAATGGCATACATTACCACCTACAATGTTGTAGGGCTGGAAGTGAAACCATGAACTGGCAAAGACCTTCCTCTGCTGTGGGGAGCACTTCTGTCACCCTGGAGGACTTGCTTTTGTGGTAGTTGTTACGCAGCATTCTGCCAAGAAGCAATCCATGAGAGGGATATCTTTGAGGACCCCACAGCCTCTGCCTGTCACTTAGGGGAAAGGTACCTTTCCAAAGAATGCCAAGTCCTGCTAGGGCAATGCATGATACCAACCTCACCACCACTGGCCTCCATTACCACCTACAAACATTGAGGGGCTGGAAGTGAAACCGTGGACTGACAAGTAAACACGTTCCTCTGCTGTGCAAGACTTCTGTTGCGTTGGAGGAGCGGCCTTAGTTTCTGGTGGTTGTTATACAGTACTCTGCCAAGAAGCAATCCCTGGCACGGAGAGATCTATGAGAACCCCACAGCCTCTGCCTGCCACTTGGGGGAAGGTGCCTTTCCAGAGAATGCCAAGCCCTGCGAGGGCAGTGTATGAGTGATTCTTAAATAGGTTTATATCTGGTAAAGTATGTAACCTAGGAAACAAGACAGAGAAAAAGAGGGGGAGGAGAGAGAGGGAGGGGGAGGGGGAGAGGGAGAGGAAGAGAGAGAGGGAGAGGGAGAGGGAGAGGGAGAGGGAGGGAGAGGGAGAGGGAGAGGGAGAGGGAGAGAAAGGGAAGAGAGAGCAGACTGACTGGGTTTACACTGTAGTTCAGTGGTTCTCAACCTCTTTGTTGCAATCCTTGTAGGGGTCACATATCAGATTTCATGCATATCAGATATTTATATTAAGAGTCATGACAATTACAAAGTAACAACATGATAATTTTATAGTTGGGGTTACCAAAATAGGAAGAACTGTTTTAAACAAGGGTCACAACATTAGGAGGGTTGAGAACCACTGATCAATGCTGTACCCTGAAACAACATTGTAACTTTACATCAGTTACTTAATTTATCATGCCTCAGTTTCCTTCACTGGGCCACAGGGAAGATGATACAAACATTCCTGCTGTTACAGTACTACTTTAATACTTGGAATAGGAAGAGACCAATGTCAGGTGCTTAGTGTACTGGAACACAGTAGACCTATGATTCTCAACCCTTTGTGGTTGAATGATATTTTCACAGGGGTTATATATCAGATATCAGCAGATCAGATATTTATATTACGATTCAGAACAGTAGCAAAATTCTAGTTGTGAAGTAGCAATGAAATAAGTTTATGGTTGGAGATCACCACACATGAACTGTATTTAAGGGTCCCAGCACTAGGAAGGCTGAGAGTCACTGCAGTGGACAGTAGGGGGAGAGGCAGTACATTGTTCACATCTGAGCTCTACTGTTCCACACCTCTCCTGAGTAGACAATCTTCTGAGCACAGTGCTCATGCTCTTCTGTGCCCCTGCAGACACAGATGTAGACATTATTAAAATAAAAAGGAATTGAGGGTTGTATCAACTACCTCTCTTCGATAGTAAAATTCAATTACATGTCCACACTTCAAGAACCCAAAATAAAAAACACATGGGTCCTCTCGTTTTGCAAAGTCATGTGAATCTACAATATTTCAGAATTAAAACTGAAGTACAAAAACTAGATATGCATGTGGGAGGACCCCAATTAGGGAAGGCATTCACAGCTGATAATTAAAAAGAATTTTACAAGGATTTAGAGAGTCCAGAACAAACCAAATGAATTCACAAGAAGGAATGTGTTGGCTCATATTGCTAAGATGGATACTGGAGTGGGATATAGAATTAAAGAGAACTGTAACAAACAAGAACCTCGGAACTCATGTACATGGATTCATCCACAACTTTTAAGTATTCTCCTCTTCCTCCTCTCCTGCTGCTCCTCCCTCCCTCCTCCTCCTTCCTCAGCATTCATCCAATTTTCTCTGTGCATTCTTGGGGCCAGGTCCACAGGTCATGTTTGTGAATGGTCAGGATGTTCCTCTTATCTCCAGGCAAGCACCTATTTTCCTAAAAGGTCATGAGCTTACCAGACATCTGACAGCTTTGTCACACAGGTCAAACTACCTGTGCATTATAATAGTCCACAATATTTAAGTGGAAATATGTTTGAGATTCTTTGTAGTACCAGTAAGATAGACTAACCCAAGATTGGCTTTCCATGGACTCTAAGCATGCTAATACCTCTCAGTCCTTGTAAAGGCACTGAGAAAATGGTTCATAACAGTGAAAGGCAAGTACAGATACTACAAAAAGCGCCTGAAAAAAGGAACTAGGGAGAACTCTTGATTGAAACCATATACTCACTATTTAGGAAGTAAAGCTAGAGACAGACTTCAGGAACTGTTCTCTCAGTTGCCCGATGTGAAATCTCATTGTTAACTTTCTCTGACCTGAAGATGGCCTGAGTCTCAGAGTCTCCTGGCAAGGATAGGAATCTTGCCCCAAAGTTCCCATAGCCCAACACCTGTGCAGAAAGCTGTCTGTTGAATATCAGAAACTCCTGGAGACTCTCTTTAGGTTATAGGAAGGCCTGAGATCAACTGTTGTTAACAGGAGGAAAAACATCTCACCTTAGAGGCAATCAAAACAGGGAAGGGGGGAGGAAGACAGAGTGAGACAATCAAAGCAACGAGAAGAGGAAAGATAGAGTATAGAATGAGATGTATCTAAATTGTCACAAAAATAACAAATCCCTGGAACCCAGTGTTAAAAGATGATGTTATTGACCATTGTTTTAGAAAACAATTTTGCAAACCTATGTCAAAAGCAAGAAATGCCTCAACAGTTTGTCCCAGTGGATTCAATTCAGAAGAATTCAAAAAAGTATCTATGGAGGTGGGAATGAAAGTTATGTAAATAAAGGCAATTATCACAGAGTAAGTTAGAAAACCTATAAATATCTAACAAGATTTAATTAAATTTAGACATGTTACTTGGAGCACTAGTAAGCCCACTGAAGAAAGGCAGAAGCTGTAGATTAGTGGTAGTGTTGGGTTGTAGGGCAGAAGTTAAGAAAACTCACTTCAGAGACAGAAGCTTAGAAATGAAAGCTTTATTTTCAGTGTGAGCAGGGAAGTGGCCAGTTCAGAATCTGAAGTGCATCCCAAAGGGAGACTGTACAACATTTTTGTAGGATGGAAACACAAAGTGAGGAAGATCAGGGTGTGCTGTTGGATTTATTTTGACACAAGGGGCTAAGCAAGGAAGTGAATATTGGTGACTGAATCTTATCTGAGTCACCTGGTTTCAGGATCTTTGATTCAGCTTTTGCAGTCAGGCTCCATCCTGGACTCTGACCTGGAATTTAGAATGATAAGGGAACAAAAGAGTGGGCAAGCTGCATATTTATGACTTGTATGACTTAGTTTAGATAATCAGCAACTTCCCTCTTTACATTCTTTACCAGTTAACAGACGTGAAACACTTGAACAAACAGAATAGGAATTAGTTCTAGGGCCTGGGATCATGAACTAAGTTTTGGCCCAGCAGCAAGATGGAACTTGTTCCTGAGATGGCTCCACTCAGGAAATATTCCCTCACAGGAGAATACTTGAGCATATCCAAAGCCCTGAATCTGCTGACCAACATGACAGATAACGAATGACAGAGGAAATAAGGCTTCATCTCGCATGCAGAAGTACTTCATGAACTATGAAGACCACTATGAATAATAGAAGAGAATTTGTTCATGTCTCCCCTATTTTAATAAAATGTGGTTATAAATAACTATACCTTTACTTCCTGAATTTTACTTAGCATGCATTTATTTATTTGTTGTATAATAGAGTAGAAAGAAATAATCATGAAATAATTATCAATACTGCAAGGACTACTGGGGTGTCTGATAGACCTTGGAAAGGCATGTGCACAGTACAGAAGGGATTTCACCTTGAATGCATGTCCTTTCAAGTGGTGCCATTAGAAAGTAGGCCGAGTGTTTCTAGAACCCCAGGTACAGTTTAGGAGAAGACCAGATCTGAGAACATGAAAACATCAATTGCCAGTAACGACTTATCTTTCCTTCCATGTAAATGAAACTGAAGATAGACATCTTAATGGTTACCTTCCCGAGAGAGAGAGAGAGAGAGAGAGAGAGAGAGAGAGAGAGAGAGAGAG
>JADRCD010146755.1:0-15815 GCA_019843815.1 Montemys delectorum | reverse complement strand
TCTCTCTCTCTCTCTCTCTCTCTCTCTCCCTCCTTCCCTCCCTCTCTACCTCCCTCCATCCCTCCTCTCTGGTGTCCCTTGTCAATCCCTAATGTTCCATTTCTGAGAGGCCACCACTGTCCTGTTCCTAGCCTAGACTATACTTTCCACTATTGTTTTTAGACAGCTTGCCATTTCTTGGTCCATTTTAACTATCTCATTAATTCTGTTTAGTGTTTTGTACATGGTTTTTAAAAATTATTAATTAGATTCTGTGGAAGGACTAGACAAAAGTACAGAAGGCTAGGAGCATACTCTCATCTTGGAAACCAGTATCAAGGGGATCTAAGATAGAGATATTTTAAAAAGGAATAAAAATCAGACTTGGAGTTAATTATCTTCTCCCCCATCCCACTCTCAATCCTTCACACTCATGCATACCTTTCTAGTTCCCAGCCTTGGTGTTTTAATGTAAAATGTCTCAAATTTTCTGTTTATTTTCAGGCTCTTCAAATCACCTGAAATGTCTTTCAGTGATCAACAGTGCAAGCAGCCATGTGTACCACCCCCATGTCTTCAAAAGACCCAAGAAAAGTGCCAGGCACAAGCAGAGGATGTGTGTGTCTCCCCATGTCAGGACCCCTGCCAAGATAAATGTCCACAACAAGCTCAGGACGTGTGTGTTTCTCAGTGCCAGGAGATAAGTCAAGGAAACTGCCCACAACAAGGCCAAGATCCATGTCTACCTCCAAGCCAAAACCAGTGCCTTCCTCAGTGTGCAGAGCCATGCCCGGAGCTAGCACAAACAAAATGTGTGGAGGAATTCCCACAGAAGGTACAGGAGAAGTGCTCGTCCCAGAGCAAGGGATGCAAGTAGCTGCTCAAATGCCATCTGGAGTCAAGAAGATGGCCAACAGAAGAAAATGCGCCCCCAGTCCTTACGGTGACCTTCTCCTGTGGGTATCTCTATATAAGATACTGTCTTGTCTCCTGACTTCCTCAGTATTCCAGGACTTGGTCTGTACCTCTGAAGATAGTTCTCTTTATTTTATTGACTCCTGTGAATAAGTGTTCTCAGCAGCTGGCAGCCGGTCAAGAGTGTAGGAGTGGTGTGGTTATCGAGGCAGACCATCAAAGCCTAACACAGCTCTCCTGGGGCAAAACCTCCCTTAGCCCCTGGTACCTAATGGCCAAGGATGCCTTCATCCATCTTTCAGAGTGCAAGTGTCTCTTTCAAACCTCAAGAGAATCTAAATTTAATAGCTTTATGGTGAGCATCACTACTACAATGGGTATTAAGAAGCTGGTGATACTACAAAATCAAAAATGGTTTAATTTTGTTTCTGCATCCTAACAAAATATAGCTGAACATTATAATGTGCTCTGTGCTTTGTAAAATTCAAATAAAATGTTTTAAAAGACTGAATTCAAACAGCCAATAAGAAACACAAGTTGGGATCTTTAGATCTTTGTGCTTTGTAGATGATCTGCTTTGGACCATTTGGTTTGAGATGGCTTTGGATACTATGACTAGTCTTTAGTTTGTGTTTCTGTGATAGGAGCTGGCTTCTCTCCAGCTTCCTTGCCTTTTCCCCTTGGTGAAAGTAAAATATATAATAAAGCTCTTTCTAAGGCTGATTTCTGATGTGGCGTGTGTCTTTTCCTTACCTCGGCTGTCTTTCTGGGAATTATATTCTTTTGGAAGGAAGTCTATGGAAAGAATGAAAACCTATCTCACAGATGCACAAAACAGCAGCAGAAAGATCTCCTTTGGACCACATAGACCAGCCCCCACACAACCTATCCAGGTTCATTTGCATACACTTCACCTATTAGAAAATGTAGCAAAAGCTGACACCTTCCCATGCTGAAAACCTCAGGCCCAGGAACTTTCCACAATAATCTACTCACTCTTTGGTGTGGTTTCCAGAGGGAAGGACTAAAATGGAGGGAGAGAAATTGTGTAGAAGAACTGCTCCAAATAAACACATGGACAGCTACAAATAGCAGAGAGAAATGAAGGTGCCTCTGAGATTAATCAAATGTGAGGACCAAAATTGTTTGTCCTGTCATTTGGCCAGATTTCAGTAAAGTTAATGTAGGTGACCTGGTTGTGTTCTGGTGCTCCCCCACCTAAGGACAAGATACAGCTGTGAACACGTGCATAAGGGCCAAGGAAGTGCTGCAATGGCATGAAAGAGCCAACGGCCGGATCTTCATTTCTTCATGAATGCCCTGATCTGGCCTGTGGGGAAGATCTATCAAGGCTTGGCCTCAGAATAGAAGAGAAGCTTCTTACCCATCCCCTGCCTTCTCCCTCTGCAGTCCTGAGAGAAGGAGATGGAAGGCCATTTGGAGAACATGTGTAACTTCTTTAACTCAACTGAGGATCTCCTGGCACATAGATCATACTGATCTCTCAAATTCAGAGATTTTCTAGGATAAGACACAAATATGACCGAATTTGAGGAAAGATTTCAAGCGGCAATGTGGAATAGTATGCAGGTGATATAGGCTACGTCCTGAGTTTTGTGCCTTCTCAACAGGAGTCTCACAACAGCTTCAGGGAGTTCAGCTGTCCTCTATTAAGGAACATGTTTGACCTTACATAGGGCCATGTAATTCAGAATGCTAACTCAGCCACTCTGAATCCTGAACATAGCTCTTATAGGCATGACAAAAGTTCATGTGACACTCAGGAAGGTTTTCAATTATCTCTTATCCTCATAAGTAGTATCCAGTCATTTTCTGAATGTCAGGCACTCTGCCAGTTACTGTAGAAATGATGAGCCAAAAGATCAGTATCCACTCTCTGCCATCCACTCTCACCAACACCTTTTGCCAAACTTCTCTGGACCTCTCAAGTCCCTGACCATCTCCAGATACCTTAGTTAAAGTTCTTTTGTCCCACTGGCTAGCTGAATTGTTTTTTCCTTTCTCATGAATTTTCTGGACTGAAAATATTCCATTAATCTCCAGAGCCTAGCTAGTTCACAGATAAATCCTGCAAGAAGATCCCTAAAATCCTATCATTGAGACTTCTACTGAGCTGACAAGTCTCACTGCTATGTCTCTAGCTTGGCTCATGTACAGCAAAGGTCTTTGTCTACTAACACTAAAGGCACCCATTGCAATCCAAAATCAGATACTCAGACCTGTAGAGGAAGTACAGACTAATGAGCTTGGATGGTCCAACCATATCAGATAGAAGAGGAGCCAAGTGATTACAGGGGAGGCCTCTGTGGATGGAAAGGGTACTAGGCTGCAGATTGAAGATAGGAAAACAGACTCCAAGCAGCTGGAAAAACCTTCATCTAGGTGTCATGGGAACCTACACATCATCTTGTCCTCACAGAACTCTGATGCAGGCTTCACAATCCACAATCACAAAGCCTGAAGGCCATGAGGACAGCTCAGATCAACCATATGACAGCCAGATGGCCCCAGATGGCTGCATGTGTGCTGAAGTCAGTCAGGGGAGAAGATGCATTATCACAGAGATTCCCAGATTGGGACTTCTAGGTGATAGTTAACTGTGTGTGTGTGACAGTAGTGGGCCTGTGGGAAATAAGTTCAAGGGAGGATGATGTGGGTTTACTTATTCAAAAGAGCTATGGAGAGTTCCATCACCACCACCAGTGTGTTGAACCTGGCTCCAAAGAGCCAGGACAGCATGAAAAAGAAATGTAGCTGGAGCAATTGGGAAGACAGTCAATGAGAGACTTGACGTATATTTAGTTAAAAAAAAAAAAAAAAAAAGGTTGGGGGGAAGGAAGGAAGCAGGATAGTTGTCCTAAAATATTTTAAGATCTTCAATAGACAAAGATGAGATATCTATGAAGTATAAAAGAAGAAAAGTTAGAATCCACAGGCAGAAGCTGTGAAGGGTGGGTCTGTTTTTAAATCTTTCTTATCATAGAAGCTGCCATGGATGCTGTAGATACATTGTAGCTCCAAGAACTGGAGAAGCACAAGAAAGCAGGTGGCAGGCAAACTTTCCAGGTGTTTCTAACTCTCCTCACCTAGCTGTCTGGGCAGAACTGGGA
Organism: Montemys delectorum; assembly: GCA_019843815.1. Classification (NCBI taxonomy): domain Eukaryota; kingdom Metazoa; phylum Chordata; class Mammalia; order Rodentia; family Muridae; genus Montemys; species Montemys delectorum. The sequence goes on along the minus strand of JADRCD010146755.1, from coordinate 11,790 downwards.
TGGAAGCAAGGGTTCTCTCTAGAAGCATGAGATCCCAAAGCCCTGACCCTGAGCTGAAGAGGCAGAAAGGTCACTGGCATCTAGAACACTTTTTGATGGTTTTCTGAAGGTCTAGGATCCTGGGGACCAACAGAGTTTGTGACGACATACTTCAAGCCAAAATTAAGGACAAGTAAATAGTAGGGAGTAGCTCACTCATATTTAAGGCTCTCTTTAAGGAGTCAAGATGTCAGTCCTAACTCCATTGTAGTAATTCCTGGATGATCTCCGAATCCAATCTGCTAGCTGGGCTGTTTTCTCCATCATCTCCTCTTCTATCCTTACCTTTGGGTCATCCAGACACAGGTGGCCAACTTGTTTTTCTACCTGACAACTCTTCACAGTCTCCTTTCTGCGTGCACTTGCTTTTTTTCTGACTCAGTTTCATCACATCTGTGTAGACCAGTCCATGAGATCTTTTCTTGTGTTTCCTTGATCCCCTCATAACTAGCCAACCAACAGAACCCTTGAGGCAGAGACAAAGAGGACACTAGCCTCGGGGACCTCCTTACTCTAACTGATGGAGTCATCTACTCACCTTGGTTCATCTAGGCATTTCCAGATTGTCACACTGAAAACTCTGGACCCTGGGAACCCACCCAGTTTTGGACTAGCAGAGTCATCTTTTTGCCCCACAGTGTACCTGCATATAGAGACACGATGCTTGATAGTGTAGGTGCCCAGAAGTAAAGCAAGTAAAGCTGTTCATCCTGGAGCTATGTACAATCCTGAGACTTTTATGGAAAACTGAAGAGTCAAATACCCGTCCCCTTTGTAAACACAGTCACTATGATTTTGGTGGGAAGCTAGATCAGCAGGTAGGTGCCAAGGTTATTACTATAGAAACCTAAATTAGCCGGTCCTGGCCCAGACAATTGGTGTACTGGGGCATACGCCCTGTCCCACCATCCCCATTTCCATATAGGCCTTCTCAACTAAGGCTTCCACGTCTCCCCTTTTTGCAGCCTGCCTCATAGCTTACCTGTTCTCCTTAGAAAGCTTCTAAGAAAGCTTTTCTCCTTTCCCAACAGCACCACCTAATGATCGCAGATACACTCAGCCTTCTTCCAGACACATTATACCTGGCATGATTCAGAGAGGGCCCGTCTCTGAACAGGCTGGTTCACAAACAATAAGCCAGCCAGTCATAAGGGAATGGAGAGCAAATGTTGGTGCCAGGAAAACAGAAGCTGCAAAGATTTCTGCAGGACACATGCCCCTACAGGGCCTGTCCCTGGTGCTGTGTTGGCACTGACCAACTTTTACTCCTTCAAATAAAAGGAGCTGAAGGGTGAGGTCTCTGCACACAATGGTATGTGAACCAGGATTGAAAATCCTCCAGACAAGTAACCTGGCCTGTTTTATTTTTAGTGTCATTGAAAATATGCAAGCAGAAACCAAGTGTGTGTGTGAAAGGGTTTTGGGAACTGGGACTAGATTTCTTTTCAGTATTTCAATTGTCATATACCTTTGCCTTTGAATTCCTTACAGTTGCCCTGAGATTTTGTTTCTCTCTAAATGAAACAGAGCAGCTTTCACTGGACAACCACTAAAGGCATGCCCACGATCCAAAAACAGCACTAGCTTCTCAAACCTATAGGAGAAGAGCAACAAGAGGGAACTGTCATTCACTGACGGCTCCCTCTCTCCTACAGTACTCTGGAGAAAGGCACCTTAAGTGATCAGTGAAATGGAGTTAGTCTAGAGTCTCAGGTTTCTACATTACGTACCACAGCAACAAAAATATCTCAGTGTGACCAATCAGCATAGGAAAGTACTACTTATCCCACTGTCAATCAGAGAACTATAAATTAAAAAATAAAAGGAAATCAACCAACCAACCAACCAACCACAGTGGAACACAGCATACTGCCCGGGAAGCCTGAAAGTAAAGGGCAGAATACCAGTGTATATAAATATAAATCATTAAAGTAACACACACAATGCACTGAAGTAAACACATATAGACTGAAGTAAATAAATAATCCTAAATTTTGTTATACTAGACGTGGAAAGAATCCCTTAGTATAAAAGTCAAGGAACCAGGGAATAATCCAGGTGAAGAGAAGATAAAAAAAATCATGAATAGAAAAACAAAGTATTTGGGGGAAAATTACCCAGGCGTGCTCGTGCACGCGCCCGGGCGCGCGCGCGCGCGCGCACACACACACACACACACACACACACACACACGGATTACAAAGATAGAATTTGATTAGGAAATATAAAAATATAAAAAAAAAGGGTTGTACATACAAGAATCAATTCCCACAAGGCTTTGTCCTAAAAATAAGAAAAATTATTAAATATTTTAAGGCATTAAAGTATTAATGTTGGTATTTAGTCTAGGCTCCAACCCACAGTTACCTGGTACTAGCCAGGTGTGTCTGACTCACTATAAAAGGGCTGCTTGCCCCCTTTCTCTCTTGCTCCTCTTGCTCTCTTGCTCTTGCTCCCTCCTTACCCTCTCTTTCCCATTTCCCCTTCCCCACTCTCTCTATATACTATTGGCATGTCTCTACTCCTCTACTACCCACTACCCTCCCACCCTGCCTTCTTCTGTCTCTACTACCCGTTCAACTCCCCTTCCCATGTCCAAAATAAACTCTGTTCTATACTATACTGTCCTGTGGCTGGTTCCTCAGGGGAAGGGATGCCTCAGTATGGACCTGCAAAGGTACCCTCTTCCCCCACACCACACCCCGCCTCTACCAAACATACTCCTGGCTTCTCTTCATTTTTATAAAACACAACAATTATTATAATTACATTGTGACCTTCTTCCAGCCAGGAGCTGGTTCTCAGACCTTGCCGTGCCACAAATAGCCACGCCTCTCTCCAAGTTCCTGCAACCCCGGAACTCCCACCTCCAGAGACTGAAGATGAAGGTGCTGATAGGGCCGCGAGATGCTGACAGACTGGGGGCGGGGTTTCTGCCTGCCTGCTTGTGACAGAGTCAGTTGAAATACACATGGAAGACTGAAAGCACACCATGCCTCGGTCCCATTTTTTAATCCCCTCTCGCCATCTGGTTCCCTTCTCTACAGGCTCCTATCCCTCTCCCAGAGAACCTGTTCATATTTAGCTGCAGGCAGCAACATTAGATATTTAAAATATCACTCTAATTAACAGTATGAGAATGGATTACAGAAAACATGCTAAAAAGACAGAAGACACAATTGCTTTAAGTTTCTAGAACTATCACTGCATAGCAGCACCCACCATCTGATGAACTGGGGCAGTTGGAGTGATGATGACCAGGAAAAGAAGGTGACCAGGAACTCAGGTTTTAGTGTATTCATGTTCAGATGCTTATACCCAAGCAAATACAGAAAATGTTCAGAGTCAGAAGCTCCAATGTGGGGAAGTGGAAACTACCCTGGGGACCTGTGGTTACATGGGTGGGTAGCATGCAAATTTTAAGGTGATGACATCGCTGTCAGCAGAATGTAGATCATGAAGAGACTGAAGACCATGCTGCTGGAAACTCACAACATGTGGGTGCTGAGGGGGAGGACCTTGGGGAAATAGTAGAGAAGAAACAGTAAGCGACTAAAGAGAAAATCCAGGAAGGAGCAAGTTTGTAACAATTCTGAGGCCAGGGAGGATCAGTAAGCAAATTGATACTGCAGCACAATGGGAGTAGTGAGGTTGGACAGTACCCCAGGTCAGCCACCCACTGATGCCTCAATCACAAGGGCTACTCATGCACTCTGTGTCTCCAACACACATTGGTTTTTTTGTTTTGTTTTGTTTTTGTTTTTGTTTTTGTTTTTAATACAAGGAGTTCATTACTCGTTTTTTTTTAATTTAGTTTAATTTTCTCTTTTTTTATTTTCTTTTTTTATTAGATATTTTCTTTATTTACGTGTCATATTATATCTCCTTTCCCAGTTTCCCCTCCAAAAAAAACAAAACAAAACAAAACAAAAACAAAATAACAAGAAGAACAAACCCCTGTTCCCTCCCTTCTCCCCCCTTCCCCTGCTTACCACCCCATCCCCTCCTGCTTACTGGCCCTGGCATTCCCCTACACTGGGGCATAGAACCTTCACAGGGCCAAGAGCCTCTCCTCCCATTGATGACCCACTTGGCCATCTTCTGCTATACAAATGCTGCTGGAGCCATTGGCCCTACCATGTGTACTCTTTGGTTGGTAGTTTAGTCCCTGGGAGCTCCGAGAGTACTAGTTAGTTCATATTGTTGTTCTTCCTAAGCGGCTGCAAACCCTTCAGCCCCTTGGGTCCTTTCTCTAGCTCCTTCATTGGGGACCCTGTTCAATGGATGGCTGTCTAACACACATTGTTTTCCAGTCCTACCTTTCATCTCCTGTAGATAGTGATGGCTGAATGAATGAGCCACTAAGGAACTGAGGGCCTGAAAGTTTTAATAACCTGATCAAGATTGTCCAGTTAGTCTCTCTGTTTCCTGATATTGTTTAAAATGTGAGATATCAGCCTGCCACAACCGTCTCCAACCTGCCTGTTACTTATGCTTCCCTGCTATTGTAGTGATAGGGACTTATGATGCTTATTCCTGTGGAGGTACAAGGATAGATAAACCGTTTCTTCTATTAAAAAAATTATCCAGCCAGAGAGCATCGCACTGGGATCCAGGCCATCTGAATGCAAGGCCCATATTCTTGACCTAAAACTACACCCATTAGCCTGGAAAAAGACCTCTCTGCTGACATACTTTCGTTCAGACTTAATGCAGCATTTCGCAAAGTATCACGTCTACCTTCGAAACGGAATCTGATGCTTAAGAGCTCATTCAAGCCTCTGTCTTAGGAGTGAGTGATAGGTACTCCTCCAGAGCACCTAATTGGAGTATAATGCACCTTTGGGTAACTCCTTCTGCAAAGCAAATGCATGTTTTCAGTCAGATGTGAGATCTTGTCTCAGTCAGGCAAAATGTGTGCCAGACAACTCATAATGTAAATACCAGTTCAGAGGGGAGCTCAGTATTTAGAGCTGTGAGTCTGGGATCATATTGGAATGTAGTCAGGGTCAATGTAGGAGAGATGGGTACATTTTGTGGTGAGGATGATGATGATCATGACGATGATGATGATGATGATGATGATGATGATGATGATGTAATGATATTGGAAGGGTGCTATTTGAATGAGAATGTCTCCCATATCCTCATGTACTTGAACACTAGATCCTCAGTTGGTGATGCTGTTTGGGGGGGTGGAGGTTAGGTATAGCCTTGTTGGAGGAATGCATCACTGGAGGTGGACTTTGAAGCCTCACATTATTCCCAGTTGCTCTCTCTGATTTCTGCCTGTGGTTCAAAATGTGAGGTCTCAGCTTATTGCTCCTGCTGCCATGCCTCTCTGCTATGATGGTAATGGACGCTTCTCCCCGGACATCATAAACTCCAATAAACACTTCCTCCTATTCTAGTAGGGCACTAAATATGCCATGACCAGGAAATTTTAAGTGGCAGCTAAGGAGACAGATTAGAAGAGAATAGGCTGAGGGTCTACAGAGAGGGGTTGAGGGAATGTTTGGATTCAGTCAGGGTATTTTGTTGCAGCAACAGAAAACTAATGAATACGGGAGGGAAGAATTAATATTCTCAGGTATAAATCTGCCAACAGAACTCTGATCACATTATCTTTCACAAATAATATCAGAGCAGCATACCTACCTATAGCTTAGTTATTATATTACTGTTTATTTAATCATCCTTTCATGATATGAATAAGGACAAAAAATAACAAAAATCTCCAATGTTCTAGCTTGGACAACTAGGTGAATTCTAGAGTACTTTCAGAGAGGTGACTGTTAGGAACTCAGAGACATATGCTCAGAAATGTATGTGTGTGTATACTTGAGAGTTGCTATCACACAGAATATATTACAGATAAGAAAGAGGATAAGATAACCAAGGTCAAGGAAAAGAGGGCCCCAATACGCCCAGGGTACTGTTGGATCTCAGTGTTGAATAGAAGAGTAAGAATCTATAAAAGAAACATGAAGAAAAGAAAGCTAAAAGGATGGGGAGAGAAGATAAGAGTCCAAAAAGGAAGAATGATCAATAGACTTACACAATTCTAGTAGGGCAATAAATGCGCCATGACCAGGAAATTTTAAGTGGCAGCTAAGGAGACAGATTAGAAGAGAATAGGCTGAGGGTCTACAGAAAGGAGTTGAAGGAATGTTTGGATTCACCAGGACTGGTTTGCTCTCTAGAGACCACCTGGACCAGACTCACCTGAGGACATAAAAGGCTGTAATGAAGGACGTCTTGCTACAGAATTCTGGGTGTGGCTACACTGCTGAGGGAAAAGCAAGGTTGAGCACTTGCTTCCCAACACCAGCAAAGAAGCCAGTGCTGAAGCCCAGATTTCCATTTATAAGGCTTCTATGGGTGGACCTGGACTACTCACATAAGCACCATGCCCCACTTACAAAAGTAGCCACACCTGAGCCTTTAATGCCACAGAAGCTGAATCAAGTGCAAATGTTTGAATCAGGTCCAAATGGCAAATGCTCTTTAGGTCAGGAAGGATTCCACACGGGCTACTCCTCATAGTTCATTAAACTCATATCTGCCTCTGTGCCTCTACTGTGTTCATCTGGGGGAGGAAGCAATTCTTCCATAGTATTCTGTAGAATCTCACACACATGATGCTTGCCCACAACATTCTTGCACATCATGCGCCACAAGCATGTGCATGATCACACAGAACCAGTACAATGACCAGTACAATGATTCTGAATAATGAGACCAAGTCTCCCTTGCCCTTGATGAATCAGGCCAAGAAGGTAGAATGTACTGGCCACAGATTTCATCTATGTTTAATAAAGCCCCTGTATGATGACTGAGTGATTACCATCAGTGTACTCTCTCCATTGCTGGAAAATGGGACTTAACTAAGCTCAGGGAGGTTTCAAGATGAAGAGGAAGGTATTTCTGCCTTCCACAAGATGGATAGACACAAAACTGACCCGGAGGAACAAGGAAAAGCCCCAACTCAGAAGACCTCTCAAATACTAACACCTACAGAAGACTTGATGTCATCTATACCGCACGCACTCACCATCACTCATTTCAAGCTTTATTTCTTACTGCATAAAATATCAATATCAGTCCTCAAATGACAAGTGCATGTTTCTAGCTATGTATTGACTACTCTGGCTGGGGCTAAAAGTAGGGTCAAAACATTGAGTCTGGACTCTAACACTTAGATAATTGCAGCGTAACTCATCACCCAAAATTTATCTTGACCCAATTTCAAAGGCAGAAATTTTGGGCTCAGTGGTACAGCGGCTGGGACAGGAGGGACTAGGGATGTGGACCTGTCCAGCATTCACACAGCCCTGGCAAAGACCTAATGAAGTCACTTCACTTCCCAAATCTACTCCCCCTACCCTAGCCCACCCCTGCCCCACAACTCTCCAGACTAGGGATAAAACACTGGAGAGATGGCTCAGTAGGGCTGACTCCTGGAAAGGGCTGAAAGAAGAGGAGGCTTTCACAAGAAGCTTTTAACATGTTGTAAGAAAGGGCCAGGCGAGAGGCAATAATTAGAACCAGCTGGTAATTGTCAATCCTTCGGCTAGACCCTCCAGCTGACAAATACCCCTCAGTGTGTGCATCCCCAGATGCTGCTAAAGATAAAGATAGGTGAAGTAGCACTATATCCACAGCTTCAAGTTATGTTAAAAGATCACTCTACTTCACACTACAGACTGGTAGTGAGTCTGTGAACATCAAAAATGTAGGCAACTAAATGCAAAGGTGATTACTCGTCAAACTGGCACGATGTGTCCAATCATCTACTATTTCACTCAATAAGCACGTAATGGAATATTTGGCTTGGGATTCAGCCAGGTCCTAGAAGTTCTGAAAATAATAACACAATTCTCCTATCCTTATGTCATTAAAGCTCACTAAGAAAGGAAGATGCAGAAACAAAAAAAGAAAATTACAACATACTAGAAGAAAAAAATGTCACAACAATGTTTACTGTTTAAAAAGCAACATCAATTAGCTTTTGTTTCATGGTAATATAAATTCTGTGGTCTCAGGCTCATGACTTATAAATGAAAATTTTACTTTTTTCAAATAGAAACTTTCTGATTCATAAATTTTATAACATCAAATATTCAGAGGAATTACTCCAAGCCCAAAAGTACAACTCCAATCCTTTAGTTTGTAGAGTTAAAACAAATGTTTGGAAAGATGGCAATATCTTCACATGATATGAATCTTTGTTTGATTGACGAGAAAATGAAAGCCAAATGAAGTACTTTCATACAGGATGTAGGTAGAATTCCTAGAGGCTAGGTCCATCCTCCATTGATCATTCATACAAGAATTTGTCTTGGAAAATTCTGCCTGGAAATTCAGTTAACTCAGGAAACTCATTGTTTTTACAAGGAGGCTGGCAGTGAAACCATTTGCATTTCATTAGCCGAGGGGGTGCTGACCAGCCGGGAGCCTTGCAGAAGGTTTTGGGGTTTTTTGTTGTTGTCTTGGGTTTTTGTTGTTTGTTTGTTTTTTCTCCTTTGGTTTCCGTAACTGAGCAACCTTTTCAGTTTTTTTTTTTTTTTTTAAATCAGGGCATAATTCTCTACTTATGCTGTAGGGCAGGAGACTCAGCCAAGGATGTACGTTCCTAACTTCCTAGAGAAAACCCTGCCTTTTCTGTGGGTGGTTCCAAAGCCTCTCTCCATTCACAGGCATAGACTTCCTTCTTGACTAGAGCACTGGCTTGACTGCTTCATTTTCAGGTTTGATTATCAACCTAGCAACCAACTAAACAGATAGCTTCAGTAAGTGTTCCAGGTTCCCTTCCTTAGAGGGGAACTTCTTATCTGCAGAGGCTAGACGGTCCAGCCAAAACAATAGTGATTACCACAACTAGTACTGTCATTGTCCTGTGCCTGTAGCATCCCATCTCATTCAAACCACACAACAGCTACCTCGTCTTTGATTTTTTTTTTAAACCAGAACATCACTTACGTTTATTTAAGATGTAATGTCAGTGTTAAAATTGCCACGATTAAGTTGTAAGTGCACTAAGAAAATGTAGTCATTTAAATACCTTTAAAGTTATTCCCTCCAGATATGCCTAGCCTCTCAAAGACTTGATGTGCTGGTGTGGGGAGGGGGGTAGGAAGGGAAACCTTAGGGTCCCCCACCTGCTCAGAGGAGCACAGGAGGAGGGATGGGAGAAGGTTTGTAGGAGAGAGTGACCAGAAGAGCAGCAGTGAGCAGGATGTAAAGTGAATAAGTAAAATAAATAAATAAATAAATAAATTAATTAATAAAGTTATTCCCTCTAAAAACTGAGCTTTTCTACCACCACACATCACACACCGCACACATACCACACACAAAACTTCCAAATAGTTCTCCTTTTGGAGGACTTTTAGTTAATTAGTGACCTGTTTTCCAGACACCAAAAGACTCCTTTCCCCAAATAAAAATTAACCTTGACAAATTATGTATTGCATAGCTATCTTTACTTCCAACCCAAAATGCAAATACCATACAAGATAATTTTAACATATTTACCCCGCAGTAAAAACTGTCTGTCCTGAAAATTATGATGGAGATAACCTGCTATCTTTCAGTTAATAGGCATTATTTTTTATCATTTAAAGACAAAACCAAAAAATGAACTCCACAAACAACATGGGACACTACTTTACTATTTCCTGACTCACAGGCACATGCACTAGTCCAAGGTCTACCTCTTCCACATCCCCCTCTTATGTAAATGGATGGAATTTTTTTTAATTAGGTATTTTCTTTATTTACATGCAAATTTCTCCTTTTCCAGTTTGCCCTCCAAAAAACAAACACACAAAAACAATGGAATTTTTAATTATTCAATATGAAGCTTGAATTAGGATGATTTGCCCTTTGTATACATTTAAATTTTAGGTTAAAATCAATGACTAGTGTGGAAAAAGATCTACGATGAGAGGGAGCCTTCACATTCTATTCAAGCTTTATTATTTGTTCCTCCTGCTTAAGTAGCACACATTTAATTGCTGTGAGCTGCCTCATCTAGAAGTTAGGTCATTGAGGTACAGGCACAGTGAGGCCAGGAAGCCATGTTTTGAACCCAGTTATGTTGGCTCTGAGTTTTTCACACTAAACACTGGGCAACGTAGTCTGAGGAAGTCACCATCTACCATTCTGCCCCTTTAAGTTCTATCTGCAGGACAAATTAAGACACAGTAAGACTGAGTTTGAGGATTTAGGCCAGTGGAATAGCACTCGCTATTGTAAGGTGTATGGTAAGGCATCAATCTTACTGTTTAGAAGGTGCCTGGAGCCACCATGTGTTCAACTGGAATTTTATGTAAGCCATACTGAAAACTGTGATAAGCTTCGTCCTGTATAGGCCACTACGTTCTTGATGGACACTCAATACCCCTCTCTAAAGTTATGCTGAGAGATGTTTCTGAGTGGGGAACATGCCTCCCTCAAGAAAGCCAAGATCCTGCAGTGGATTCTGGTTTTTCTTTTTGCTGTAGCCATAATAGAAAAATGCCAGATTTAATCATGAAGAAAACATGAGAAAAATTTATATTGGAGAACACTCTAAATAACTGAATAATAGTCCTCAACACAGTCAAGGTTGTTAGGAACGGCCGATTTGTTCTCGTCAGAAAGCACCACACTCTGGGTCCAAACAGTTCCATGTAAGAGGTTTAATTAAGAGAAGGAGAGGGGGCAGTAGCGCGGAAAGAGAGAGGGGGAGAGAGAGCAAAAAAGGGCGGAGAGAGGAGGGTTTTTCCTTTATATCTGCGTGATGACATATGTACTACCCAGGTGAAATTGGGTAGCCCTAGGGGTTCTTGGGAATGTGGGGGGGGGGGGGGCATTGCCATGGGAACAGATCTGTGGTCCTGCCTCTTTACAGGTGCAGGCACTCGGTGATGCTAACAAAGGTGGTCACAAATACAGTCTAAGAAACTGCCACAGTTGGAGAAGCCTAAGAAAATCTGGCAACTAAGGCATTGTCTCAAATGAGTTGCTGAAACCCAAGAAGGACATCAGGAAAAACCTGGTGGGCTTCAAATAAAGTATTGGCATTAGTTCACAGTAATGTGTAGTTCTAAATACATCTTTTTGATTAATTTATTTATCTTTTATTTTATGTGTATATGTGGTTATGTGAGCTTATGTGTGCCCCCATCCCCTATGCATGCAGGATCCCACAGAGCAGAGGGCATCAGATCCCTTGAAGCTGGAGTTATAAACAGTTTAAAGCTTTATATGTGTGCTGGGAATTGAACTCTGGTCCTCTGGAAGAACAGGCAGTGCTCTTATCCCCTAAGCTATCTCTTCCAAGAACGTGTGTATTCAGTTTGATTCCAGGGCATGACAAAGGTGCCGTGATAAAATAAGATGTAAGTAACAGGAAAAACTGAGTTTAAGAAACACACAAGAACACCTTCAACTCTACCTTTGCAATTTTACTGTAATTCTAAAACTATTGTAAAATTTAAAATAATTTTACACTTGATTAATGATAAAGAACTTTTTTTGTATATAGACAGCGAAGAAAAAAAGTGGTCAAGATATCAAATTTCCCAAATTAAGTAATGAGTATAATAAGTTGACAGAAATTAAATGACAATAGTTTATTTGTATATACACAACAAAATGACAATAGAAATAACAAATAATAACAGCAAGAAAATATTTCTATGTCAGCTGGGGTTCCTCATGCATTGTAGAATTCAATACACAAATGTTATAAAAAAAAAAAAA
>JADRCD010146754.1:0-19343 GCA_019843815.1 Montemys delectorum | reverse complement strand
AGACTAGGCACTGGATGTTAATGTAGCTCGCGAAACAAGTAGCAAAGAATTGAAACTCTGATTCGGTAGATTGGAACAGCCCTGGTAAGAATCAGCATTTGAACTGTCTAAAACTCCTAGAATGATCTACATTAACATCCATTGCCTAGTCTCTTGCTTTAGACATTAGTCCATCCACTTCCTTTGTTCCTGCCATGAAGACCCATCAGCTCAGTAACAGTACATAGCTACATGAGCCGCGAGGTCAGCCATGAACACAGAAGATACGCTAAATATCAAAACATGCTTTCTCTTCTCCATTGTCCTGTTCCTCTGAGAATCAACATCATGATCACCTCCCAACAAAACTGAAAAGCCAAACACACCGATGACGGATTTTTTTAATCACAAATGTAATAACCCATCATGTCTCATGAACAAGAAAGAGGGCAACAGGGAGGCAATTTGGTCCAGGAGTTTAATAAAAGCATGCTTTTCTCAGAAGGAATCTCATAATGGCATTTTCTAAGTGCAGAGTGCTAAACAGAGCTCAGGAAAGCAATGAGCCAGATTCGGCGCTCCAAAGATGTCACTGGGTGCTTGTGTTCTGTTCTCACGATGGCCCCGCTCATCAGGAGAGCAGAGCCACAAGAGACTGAGCACAGCATCTGTACTGGAGAGAGGTCCCTTTCCTTGTTACTCTCTACAGCGATATTTGATTTTCTTCCTGCTTACAGCTTTCTCTTAGTCACAGGCTTGCTCTCCATCGGCACATATATTTGCATCTCACAGACCTCTATGGAATTTGCTGGTCCAATCCCAAGCTGTACCTGTGTTTAAAGACAGCCAGGTATACAATGAAGAGTAGGTCACTGAAAGTTGACGGAAACTGGGACACTTCCCTGGGTGGCAGGAATTAACTTCCAAGACTCTTGCAGGCACAAGCGGTTTCAGGGAACACACTGTGTGTTTTAAAATTGCTTGACAATGGCAAGCTTCCAATTGAAGCTTTTCCTCACAAAAGACAGGGGGACTTCCGCCAGAGGTAAAGCTTCCAGGCTGACAGGCACAAGGAGGGCTGGGCAGTAAGTCAGCGGGATGCAGAGGGAGTGTAGGACACCTTCCCTACTGTGCTGATTTGGTGTCTGTGAGCCTTTCTTTCAGGATGTGGATTTCTGCCTTGATGCCCTGCTGGTGAATTCTCTCCAGTTATAAAACATTTTGTTACCTTCATTCGCTCTTAATTAAAATGAAAAGGAAACCCCCAGGGTTCCAACAACAGAAAAAAAAAATCAGGGAGAAAGAAACTGAAAGGAAAACAAGAAAGGGGAGAGGGGTTTGAATTGTTGGAAGCAAAAGGTTAGAGTACCTGAAGTAGCAAGAAAGAGAATTTTTAAAAATGAACTCGCCGAAATGGTTTTAATCTGTCTGAGAAGTGTGGACTCTGGGAAATATTTTGAGGGAGACATTTGTAATGGGAAAAGAAAGACAATGGCTTTTCACTCTCAGTATTCACATCTGGCTAGCCACACCCTCCTGCAGACTCTGGACTGCTGGATGGCTCCTTCTCTCAACAATTACTTACCAAAGGCCAACAGCATGGACTCAGGATTACTCACACAGTAGCAGTCAGGAGGTTAAGAAAAAATAAAGTCAACAATATTGATAGTTTTAATTTTCTGAGCCCTACCTGAGGTCACCCGCGATATTAGGTCATTGACATTTTGGTTCTCAGATTGGTCCTGCAAGGAGAGATCATGATCTTCAGCATATTGGTGGAAAACAAAGGCTCTAATGTACTAAAATTCCCATAGTAAAGTTTACTAAGCACACCCCCTGCCCAAATTGGTATACAAGGGCAAGACTGAATCTCACCCGTCTTAGCCTATGGACTCTCGCCACTGTTGTGAAACTTCCTGTTGGAGCAAAGGAAAACTAAGAAAATTTGGGTTTCCAGTTCCTTACTTGATGTGTACATTCAGATGTGCTCTCTTGCCTTGCTTCATGGAGACTTCAAGAGGAATGTGCTTGAATTCCTCTGGAGTTCTTCTTTGCATTAGTAAGCCTATACTAAAATGTAAACACGGTCAATTCAATGCTTGCTTTTCTTCTCTCCATATTCCATGCCTTCTAGAAAATGAGCCCTGCCCAGGTGATTCCCATAATCTGCTTTGTAGCACCATGTTCAAGTTGTAAATTTTAGAAACATTTTGGGGTGGGGGTAGGGAGATGACTTAAACGTTAAAAACACTGATTGCTCTTCCAGAGGACTCATGTTCATTTCCCAGATCACACACAAACACACACACACACACACACACACACACACACACACACACACCATTGGCTACAAGGACTCCAGTTCCATGAAGTCCAATGCTTTCTTCTGGCCTCTGCAGACAATGAACACACATGGTGCAAAAGATATACAAACAGAAAAAACTCATAAAATAGACATAAACAAATCTTAGAGAACATTTTTGTAGTGTGTATGTATGTACGTATGTATGTATGTATGTATGTATAGATGTATGTATGTATGTGTTTAGGTGCAGAGGTGTATGCAGGTCCACAATGGTGAACATGAGGGTAGAGGACAGATTACAACGCTGGGTGTCATTCCTCAGGTACTAACCACCTTTTTTTCTGAGAGACAGGGTTTCTCACTGGCGTTTGCAAAGTATGCTAGCCTAGCTGGTCAGTGAGCCTAGGGATCTACATATCACTGCATCCCCAGCATGGAGAGGGAATTAGTCATATATTCCACCATACCTGGCATTTCTAACATGGGTTCTTGAGTTCACATCCAGGTCTTTATGCTGGTAAGGCAAGAACTTTACAGATTGAGCCATCTCTCCAGCTCCCGACTACAGCATGTTTTAGGAAAAAAATTCATATTCCATCGATTCCCTCACTCAGTGCTGTTACAATGTCAAGCTATATGTTTTAGCTCACCTAGGAAGAAAATTTAGCTCTGCTGGACTCAGTATTTGATGTCCATGCATTATGATTTGCCTTGGATTCATAAAGATCTGTTACACACTTGACTCTGTATTTGATGCCATGCATTATTATTTGCCCTGGATTCATAAAGATCTGTTACACACCAAAAAATACCTACAAAGTTTACAAAATCAATGCAAATCAGGTAGATGATTACCCCTTCCCAAAGAACTTCACCATAGACATCCTTAAATAGAAAGCATCTCAGCTGCTATAATTTGACTTGATTCTTCCCCTGGGGATGCATCTTTTGCATGAATAAAGCAAAGCAGGGAGTAACAAAGGGAGCCTAGAAATGTCAGCCTACAAACCTACACTGGGAGCCTGTCGCTATAGCCCTCAGTTATAACCCAGCCCTACAGCAAAGTGTGTTCTGTTCTCTGTTTCTCCTAGTGATATTACACTGGTGTGGGTTGCCAGTAAGTTGTTCTGAGATGGATGACCATCTTGCCTTAACTGTTCTTTCCCCAGACTCTTCTTCAGGTTCATCTTCAAACAGGTAGGGTTGAGGGGAGAAGCATAATTAGGAGACCCAAGCTAGTCAGAGGAGGATAGGCTACACTGAAACAAGACAACTATTGCAACAGCAACTATCGCCACAGGCTGTAGCAAGGAGCCACTGGAAGTACTCCTGCCTAAATCAACACAGTCTTCTGAAATTATTCTGTCACAGGGAAGACAGAACTGTGAAAAGGCTCTTATAGAAATACAAAAGCTGAACCCAGCCCACCAAAGCGCACATGTCAATTTTACTTGCCTGTCACTGACTAGCTCTCGTCTTGTGGCAGATCACCTTTTACTCATGATGGAAAAAGGACAATTCATCCCCAGGAACTTCTACAGACATAAAGACCCCCAAGTACTCAGGAAGCTGCAGCAGTGTTGCAAAAGGCACACAGTGGTGCTGAGGCTATCTATCCATAAGCAAAGAACAGAGAGCTTTAGACTCCAGAACTCTTGGGAACACTCACCATGGGATTTCTGGGTGATCTGGCATGTACTGGTTCTTTGGAGGTTACTAGACACACCCCTGATTGTATCACCCAATTCTACCCATTCCCTTTTGAAAAGGACTGCTGGGTTCTCTTCAATTCATAACTGATGCTGGCCAAACACCCTTATGGGATGCTGCCTCTAGGGCCATTTCCAAGGATGAGAATCGGACAAAATATACCTTGTTAAAGTTCCACTCTCAAAGAGATGCCTTTGTCATGAGATGGCCTTGCAAAAGCATCTTTCATCTATTTCAAAGGAAAGATGCCTTCTCACATTCCTTTGGCTTCTTTTACTGTAGGATTGTTTCCTATTTTAGATAGATTGAAACCTTTTTCTGCTTTCTCAATTTCTCGCCCCTAGATTTTCCCACATCAAACCTTGGAAAAGAAACACAAACAAAGCAAGCTGTCTGTGTTAAGTCAATGGCCAGTTCTCCAGCCTCAGGTTTTCTCACCATTTGGGTTGAGAGAAGCAGGTGTCAGGTCTCCTTGGGTGAAGTAGTTATTTTCAAGCCGTGGAAAGATGGTGAGGCTGATTTTGTCAACTCCTACACAGCCTAACACTAAGCACCCTTATTTAAAAAGGTGTCAAGTTGCCTTAGCCAAGTGAAGGAGAGCCCCAGGAGGAAGGGATGCCTAATCAAATGAAGTAAAGGAAAAAAGGGTTGATTAATTCTAGATATTATAATGGGCACATGTCGCGCCTATCTCTAGCAATGTTTATAGGAGAGAACATTAATAAGTAAAATAGACAGATTAAAATACACAGGTTAAAATCTTCTGTAGTTTCACTTCTTCAAGATGTGTTTTTTTTCTTTTTGCAATGATTTTACTTTAGGTATCAATACACATAAATCCTTTACTGATAAAATTCTTAATTAATGAGCAAGTCAAGTGAAGATTTGCTATGCAAATTAACTTTTTCCTTATTAGATATTTTCTTTATTTACTTGTCATATGATTTCTCCTTTCCTAGTTTCCCCTCCAAAAATAAAAACAAAAAACAAAAACAACAACAACAACAAAAAAGAACAAACCCCTGTTCCCTGCCCCTTCCCCCTGCTCACCACCCTCCTTCTCCCACTTACTGGCCCTAATATTCCCCTACACTGGGGCACAAAACCTTCATAGGGCAAGGGTCTCTCCTCCCATTGATGAACAACTTGGCTATCCTCTACTATACACATACTGCCAGAGCCATCAGTTCCACCATGTGTACTCCTTGGTTGATGGTTTAGTCCCTGGGAGCTCTGAGGGTACTAGTTAGTTCATATTGTTGTTCATCCTAAGGGGCTGCAAATCCTTCAGCTCCTTCGGTCCTTTCTCTAGCTCCTTCATTGGGGACTCTGTACTCAGTTCAATGGATGGCTGTGAGCCTCTACTTCTGTATTAGTCAGGTACTGTCAGAGCCTCTCAGGATACAACTATATCAGGCTGGACTGTCCTTTCTTCAGTCTCTGCTCCATAGTTAGTCTCTGTAACTCCTTTCACGAGTATTTTGTTCCCCCTTTTAAGAAGGAATGAAGTGTCCACATTTTGGTCTTCCTTCTTCTTGAGTTTTTTGTGGTTTGTGGATTGTACTTCTAGTATTCCGAACTTCTGGGCTAATAACCACTTACCAGAGAGTGCATACCATGTGTGTTCTTTTGTGATTGGGTTACCTCACTCAGGATGATAGTCTCCAGACCCATCCATTTCCCTAAGAATTTCATAGATTCATTGTTTTTAATAGCTGAGAGTGCACCATTGTGTAAATGTACCACAATTTCTGTATCCATTCCTCTGTTGAGGGACATCTGGGTTGTTTCCTGTTTCTGGCTATTATAAATAAGGCTGCTATGAACATGGTGAAACATATGTCCTGATTATATGTTGGAGCATCTTCTGGGTATATGCCCAGGAGTGGTATAGCTGGATCCTCTGGTAGAATTATGTCCAATTTTTGGAGGAACCACCAAACTGATTTCCAGAGTGGTTGTACCAGTTTGCAATCCCACCATCAAGGAAGGAGTGTTCCTCTTTCTCCACAACCTCTCCAGCATCTTCTGTCACCTGAGTTTTTTATTCTAGCCATTCTGACTGGTGTGAGGTGGACTCTCAGGGTTGTTTTGATTTGCATTTCCCTAATGACTAAGGATGTTGAACATTTCTTTAGGTGCTTCTCAGCCATTCAGTATTCATCAGTTGAGAATTCTTTGTTTAGCTCTGTACCCCATTTTTAATAGGGTTATTTGGTTCTCTGCAGTCTAACTTTTAGAGTTCTTTGTATACATTGGATATTAGCCCTCTATCAGATATAGGATTGGTAAAGATCGTTTCCCAATTTGTTGGTTGCCGTTTTGTCCTATTGACAGTGTCTTTTGCCTTACAGAAGCTTTGCAATTAATTATTGTCAATTAATTATTGTCAATTTTTGTCAATTCTTGATCTTAGAGCATAAGCTATTGATGTTCTGTTCAGGAAATTTTCCCCTGTGCCTATGTGCTGAAGGCTCTTCCCTACTTTCTTTTCTATTAGTTTCAGTGTATCTGGTTTGATGTGGAGGTCCCTGATCCACTTGGACTTGAGCTTTGTACAAGGAAATAGGAAAGGATCGATTTGCATTCTTCTACATGCTAACCGCCAGTTGAGCCAGCACCATTTGTTGAAAATGCTGCCTTTTTTCTACTGTATGGTTTTAGCTTCTTTGTCAAAGATCTAGTGACCATAGGTCTGTGGGTTCATTTCTGGGTCTTCAATTCTGTTCCATTGATCTACCTGCCTGTCACTGTACCAATACCAATACCATGCTTAAGGTCTGGGATGATGATTCCACCACAGGTTCCTTTATTGTTGAGAACAGTTTTGGCTATCCTGGGTTTTTTTGTTATTCCAGATGAATTTTCAAATTGCTCTTTCTAAGTCTGTTGTAATTTTGATGGGGATTGCATTGAATCTGTAGATTGCCTTCGGCAAGATGGCCATTTTTATTCTATTAATTCTGCCAGTCCACAAGCATGGGAGATCTTTCTATCTTCTGAGATCTTCTTCAATTTCCTTCTTCAGAGACTTGAAGTTCAAGATGTGTTTTAACGTTGTTTTGCGATGTTCCAAGAAATAAGCACCATTCTTCTTTGGGATATAAGAAATGTTGGATGCAGAAAGGTAGCTTGTAAATCTAGGTGTGCTAATCATGGATGCTAAGGGAATTGTTTCAGGCACATGAAGCACATTAGGAAATAGGAGGGATGAGAACTGGCTGTCGCTGCCCTTTTTCATAGAGAAAAGGGAAGGTGGAGAAAATGAAGGCACCACCACCACCACAGAGAACATGAGAATATAAAAGCACAGAGGAGAAACTTCTTGGAATCCCTGCTCAGTGTGAGGAGGGGTATGCATGACCACCCCCATTTAATATGCTTGGCAAATCCACGATGTAACTTCCACACGTCCCTTTATGCCAAAGGTCATTCATCCACCTACAACTTCTTTACAAATTAACAAGGTTGCTCTCATCTGGCTGACTCCACATTACACACTGATAGCACCTAGGAATGATTTGGCTTAGAAGACAGTGACAATAGAAGAAGGAAACTGGGACATGCCTGCATAAGGTTTTATGACATTAATTGCCCAGAAGAGGATTCACTCTCAGATCTTCAACACTCTCTAAATCTGTATTACCAAAATGTGGCAAGACATGTTAGTTAGCTAGTGGAACTCTATCTGCAGATGTGCAGAATCAGACTCTAGAGGCTTGGGCCTGGAAACAACAACAAATTCCCTCTCTAGCCCTAATCTACTGACCAGTCATGCCCAAACTATTGCATGGTGTCATTTGCAGCCCCAGTAATGTCTCTATACTAATCCTTGCCCATAAGCAACACATTTTCATTGCACATCCAAAAGCACATTTAAGTCTCTTTGTCCCCACCATCTCATTGTCATTCTGAGTAGAAAGGTGAAGCAGTAGGGATTTCTGTGAGTGGGCTTGCCCATCTATCATCCACTGTAAATGTGACTATTAAAACTGTCTGTGTTTCAGGCCTTAAACACCTCGCCATGCTGCTCAGCAAAGGACAAGCCACAATGTCATTACTTAAAAGTTGCCAAGAAGAGCAGTGCTTTTAATCTTACCATCCACAGCCATGTGAAAGCCGAATCAATCCTCAAAGTAGCATGAACTCCACAGACCTGGAAGGATTTTGATCCCACCACTGATACCCCGACTGATGTTTCTGCTGATACAACGCAATTGTGTACCTCCCTCTCCCAAATTATAAGATATCTGTTACCCTATGGCACTGGATACTAATCAAGAGAAACCAGGGAAGTGGAACACAGATGTATCAGTGATCAGATGAGGGAATTAACTAGATAAGGCAGGGAGGCCTTCCAAAGACAAGCTGTGGGCATATGGAGTCACACAAGGCTCTGAATGCAAGAAAGAAGTCAAAGCTGAAAACCACCTTTAGTTTTTACTTAATAAAAGAAATGTAAATTTAAATAAAAATAGAAGAATAGATTTGAGGAAACTACCTATATTCTGGATATACACTTAGAATTTTTATTCAGAATAGAACAGAGAAGTTGTGATATAAAGTAACAACACAAGTAGTCTTGTGCAGTTACCACTATCCACATCAAGTAACCACTCCCTGCCCCATTTAATACACACACACACAGACACACACACACACACACATACATACACATACTTACACACACACACATATACACACACACACATACATACACACACTCACACACACATACATACACACACTCACACACATACACACACACATACATACACACACTCACACACATACACACACACACACACACACACACACACTCACACACTTTTCACTTTCTTTCTTTCCCTCCCCTGATTCTCCTTGGTATAAACATCCTAAATTATTTATATCTAGATGGAAGGCATCCTTTGGCCTAACTGGGACTAGGGTAATCAAAATATAATTGTGCTATAGATATGCTAATACATTATACTAATATTTGATTAAGGAGACTATGAGACCTACAGAATGATGCTACAGCAAGCTTTGGGCCATGCAGGGGCAAAGGAGGAAAAAAAAAGACTTCAGAAGAAGGTTACATGAGGAACTTGGGCTGTTAAAGAAACTAGCTGGGTGAGAAATAAGTTCTGAACAAGAAACATCTCTGTGAATAACTCTGTAAGTGGTAAGGCCAGGAAAAATAAACCTTAGCTCAGGGATTTGTCTGTTCAGACTCCAAGGAAGCAATTAAGGTAGGTTTCAGGCCCTGCGAGAAGACCCAACCAAGAGTACAGGCATGGTCTGTTTTGGAGACAGACTGACTGGGAAAAGCCTTTTGTTCTTAAGTGACCAGTGTAACATAAAACCACATCTTCAATGTGTGGTCCTGTGGCTCAAAGTATCAGCTGGACCTGGGAACATAAGGTCCTACTTGCATACCTTCCTCTCCCCTCAACTCTGTGTGTGTATATGTCTGTGTCTTTGTTTCTGTGAGTGTGTGTGAAATCCAAATTTTAAGACTGCTATTAGCTTATGACAAGAGATATTAATTGAGAGAAACTAGAGAAGTGAAATATTGAATCACCCCCCCCGCCAGGGGTTAGAGCCAAGAAATCTGCATTTAGTCAGGTCTCCAGAAGAGCCTCATGCTCACAAAGTAGAAATCATGTGCAGAGTCAGTCAGTCTTAGAGTAAGGTTAGAGCAAAACAAAATATGAATGTTAGTGTTGCTGACTTCAGAGGGTCAGGTCCACACAGAGCTAGCTAGGCAGGGTTTTCAGTCATTTGGTAATGTGGAAATTCTTGACCTCCACTCCACTCTCTTTCTTTGTACTTTCCTAAGGCCATATTCTAAGCTTGAGAGTCACTCCTTGCTCAGGAGCTTTGAAATAAGCCAAGAGAACTCCTCTAAGTTGAAGCTTCTCTCTAATGGAAGCGGCAGATTCTGCTGATGAGTTAATGATTCAGTTAACGCTGCTGAAACCTTCCTGTGTGCAGGCACAATTCCTGACTAGAATTCACCCCAACTTCACCATTAGGAACTCCTACCTTATATTTTCTGCATTTTCCAAGATGAGTTCCTTGAAGCACAGAATTAAATCACTCATCCAAGATCACGGAACAAGGAGGGAACAGAACTTGGATCCTAACTAAAGCAATGTGGTGCCACAAGATTTAAGTGTTGCCTGAGTTTCCTTGGGAGAGATGACTCGGAAGCATGGATAGAAAAGACAGAAACAAAACAGAAACCTGTGGATACCAACAGTAGTATATGTTTCGAGAAAAGGCCTTAACTGTTTAACCGTTCTCTTAAGGATCAAGTATTTTCAGCATCCCGTCCTCGGAGCATAAATTGTATTCTTAGAAGGACTTTGATGCTGAGGAGTGGTCCTGGATCACTGCTGCCCAAAGCCCCTTCTTTCCACCCCCATCATGTTCCTTCTGGCATCCTTTTCATAGATCACTTATAGGCACCTTATGCTCCCCAATTCCTACTAAAAGAGATGATATCCAGGCATGGTGTAACAAACCTGTAATCCCAAACCTCAGGAGGCAGAGGCAGGTGGAACCCTGGAAGTTCAAGGCCAGTCTGATCTACATAGAGAGTTCTAAGCCAGCCAGGGCTACAAAGTAAGACCCAACTAAATAGTAGCAATATTTCTAATAACTAAAAAACAATAACAACAAAGGCCCAAAACATTAAATTTGATAGCTTTTAAAGGAGGAGACCCAAAAATCCATAAGGGAAGTGTGACCAATGCCTTATCTCTTCCCTACCCCAGATCTTCAGTGGACACAGAAAATACCCTTGACCCCTAAAAAGCCTCAGCTATTTGCAGACAAGGTCCCAACTCTAATGGGCATCATCAGCTAGCTCTCCAGAGATCCCTGCAGGTCTCACTTGTTCACTCTCCTTTTGTACTGTATTTTGGGGTTTCAGGTGGCTAAACTTTGATTCTGATTTTCCTGCTTATCTAGATTCCACCCTTCTATATTTCATCCATTCTTCTAGATCAAACTTAAAATTCACTCCCTTCCTTCGGTCCTCTTTGCTCATCCATGGTAAATGTAATTTTTCCCCTGCTTCCATAGATGGAAGCCGACTATTGGACCATAAAGGCTATTAATGGTCCTTAGTAGCATTTGACTACTACTCATGTATGGTTTCACCATTGAACTTTACAATAATGACCAATTCTGGTCGTGTTCTATGTGTGTTTGTGTTATGTTTATGTGTGCTGATAGACACCTGCTCTTTTATATGCATTCCCTATTTCTGTAACCAAGGTTCCAAGGTTGACATGAGATGCAAGTTTGTATACTGTCAGCATTGAATCCACACACAGTGTACTGCTTTGTGCACAGGAGACCTTGTATTCACATAGCCTAGTCTGAAGAGACACAATGCTCACACTCCTACAGAAGAATGTGTGATATAGCAATTTGTTTTTAGGAATCAAAACTCAGTTTCATTTATTGCAATAGCTCTGTCTCCCAATCTGACCCACAATTTCCTCTTCAGCCTCTTGTCTGGTCAGGACGCTCCCGATGCCTCTGCTTCCTCAGCAGACAGTGGAGTGCCGCACAGCTCTCACGCTGCCCTTTGTTTCTGCTGGTTTCCTGGGTTGCTTGCTTTGCATGAATTGCACTCTGCTCATTCTTTAGAAAAATCCAGATAAGATTTAAAAAAAAAAAAAAAAAACTGTTGCATAAAGTCATTCCTTATCCATACTTCCTCCTGGTATTTTGTTGCCTTTCCCCCCCACAACGTTTAGTAAGCAATTGATTATATTTTTTCTGCCCTATTTGTTTATGAATTCCAAGAGGACAGCAACTGTTTCTTATTTATCTCCATGTCCCCAGGCACCAGTGTGGCACTCAGTGCAGAGTCTAAGCTCGGTGGACTGAATGAGAGAATAAACGAATGAATAATGAAATAGAGAGGAAAGACCAAAGCAGACTTTTATAAATGTGGGAAGGAGCCTATCATTAGCCCAGTGGAGAATATGATAAAATTATGCCACACAATAAGATACAGAGGCATGTTAATATGAAAAATGCACATGTACACATTTAGCCCGAACATTTTCCATATTTAAGTCATATCCCCTGCAATTCATTTGTAGTACTGAAATCCACTGGGGGAAATGGTTTATGGTAAATAAACTGAAGGAACCTCCACAGGAAGTGCAGCCTAGAAATAAATAAAATAGGAATAACACCAGACATGGAGGTGGCAGAGTCTTTAAGAGCTGTGAGCCTGAGACCCATCCTTCCTGGCATAAGAATTCTCTCCTTCTAGAACTAACAAAGGGCTAGCAAATATGTACCTACCTTTTGAGACAAAGCTATTGCTCGGCCCACAACCTAGAATGTTCAAGGAAAAACATAGTGAATACAGGTAGAACTACCCCAGGATATGCCCAGGGGAGGGTCAGCTCCAGCCCAACCCCCACTGTCACCCCAAATTGTTTTGGTGATAACTCTGAGGCTGAGTGGGTCTTGGCCTCACCCACTGGACTCACAGTCGAACTCGCCAAGCTGCCTGGGATTTTGCTTTCCTTAGTCACTTAAAAGAGATTTGATCAAGCCAGGTGGAAAGAAAACGCTACCTGTTAGAAATCACCAGCATGCAGAACAGGGAGGTGGAGAGGAAGAAGAGAAATGAAGCATGAAAAAGAAAAGGGAAATATAGCCAGAGACATAGAAAGCCTGTCAAACCTCTCCAAACTGCAACAAAAGCATGGGAGAGATAGTTTCTCTTTAATGAATGCTTTGATCAGCCACAGTTGATATAATAATTATATAAAACTAGATCAAGACAGAAATAAGGTATGTTTTTTTCTCTCAAGGAGCCTGTAACCTCTGCAATTGGTTCATATATTTAAGAAATGAATAAGGCCCTTTGACACAGAAGCACACCTCGGAAGAACCCATTTTCTCCTTTGACTTATGCAGGAGATTCTCAGCAAAGCCTGCATTCCTTTTCCTTCTTGCCTGGGAAAGGCTGCTCTGTCAGCCATGACTCTGAAAGAGAACTAATGGGAATGGAATTTTCCTCACATGTGTCTTGTCAGGATTTCTCAGGCCAATACTGCCTTTTAATCCACAGTCTCACAACAGACCTGTGTTCCCCCTCTACCAGAACCTTTCTCATTACTTCTCCTTACTTCTACCTCCACTCTGACTCCTTACTTCTACCTCCACTCTGTTGGTCATTTCCCAAGAAATAAGATACCCAATGCTTATGGAAGTATTGATTTGGCTAGTCTCCAGAAGAGGAGGAGAAAGTATCATTCTTTTTTAAAATGATACTCCCACAAGCACGTGCTCTTTAGAAATAGTAGGGGAGAGAGATGGTTACCATGGGAACAGAGGCAGACACACAAATAGGAGCCACACATCTTTCTCAAGGGAGTACCAGCAGAGGCTCCTCCTTACTCCTATCACCATCAGAGCCTCTTTGGAAAGCTTTCTTCCCCGAATTGGAAGACAGGCCAAAGTGAGGGAAAAGGGCCTCCTTCTCTGAACTTCCAGATGATAGTTGGTGAGTCTGGCTGAGCCACAAGTTGTTCCTGTGGTCCTCAGTGAGGACTGTTTGACTCTGAGTCTGGAAGGAAGAGAAGAGAAAATAGTGACTGGGTCTGCAATCATCACGGGAATTCTCGTGACTGTTGGTAAGACGTTGAGCCACAAGCTCATGAAAAGATGGGACAATCTCCTGCAATACCCATGCTGATTTAGAGCTCAGCCACATAGAAGGGTAAGAAATGGGAAGAAGGCAGAGGCTAAGAAACCCACTGATCACTTTGATTCCATACTGGTCCTCCATAGGAGCACACTAAATATACCCAGAGAACCACAGGAAAAATGGAAAGAAAGAGAAAGGGAAAGCACAAGAGATGGGCTGTGGGAACTTCCTTTTAAAAAGCAGGGGTTGTATCTAACACCTCATTTAAGTAAGGTTCATGGAGCTCTACTATAACCTTGTTAAAAAACAAATAAAAATATATCATTTAAAAAAACCAAAAAACAAAAATTCAGGTTTATAGTAATAAAAAGCCAAGCAGATGTTTGGTAAAATCCATAGAAACAGCTGGTTGATTAAACAGCATTCAGGCCACAAGGAAGCTTTCAGGAAAAGATGATGGGCAGCTTTGTCAGGTGTGGCTCAAGCATAGCCTTGCCTGGGTGGTGAGACTCAGAGGCCATGGGGATGCCGCAGAACTGGAAGCCTTCCCCTGCCACATGCCGGACTCTGATTTATGGGGACTGGAACAATTTGTCTAAAGCTGTAATTTTAACTACCTCCGTGCTGAGCAGCCAATCAGTGGGCTTGCTGCACGCAGCTTTTACGAGTCCCCATAAAAGCAGCAAAATGAAAACTCAGGGGCCCTTAAAATATACTCCAAGGGTTTCTGCAGTGCAATTGGAGGCTTTTATGACTCCTGTCAGGACTTTTATGACCCCGTAAAACCAGGCAGCAGCCTGGCCTGAGATGAAAAGTGGCCCCACTGTCTTAAAGTCTAAATGGTCTGTACATTTACAAGGCCTCCAGGAAAGATGGGGGAACACAGCCAGGGCCAGGGGGTTGCCCGGAGTGAAGGCAGGGCGTGGGGCAGGACTGAGAAGTGGGAAGAGGAAGAGCTGGATCAGGAGAAGCAGGGGATGAGCTGAGCATGCGTCCTTCAGCCTGTCAAAGCCCAGGCCTCCAAATTTTCCTGCCACTCTGCACACAGGAGTAATAGAAGGGAGGATAGCCAGGCAAGAGGTACTAACACTGAGAAGAGGGAAACTGAAACACTGGGAATCACAGACTCCAAGGTACTATGTGAAGAGTATTACCCCTTTATTATAACACTTGCCTTACAGGAAGGAAGCTGGCACCGAGGGAGGATGTTAGCCTAGAATCACTGCCCAGAGAACTTAGTTAAGTGTTCTCCAATGGTTCACAGAAAGTAGCTCCATGGGCTAATGGTATCACAAGGCTAGAGCCTACCCTGTGCTTGAAAACAGTAAACAACACACCCTGCTTAATACTTAGGCAGGAACTCTTATCGCAGACTCATTTTGTGTCATTGAAACTCACAGGATGATCCTGGACTTCATAATGCTCCTATCATCCATGCTTGCTGGACCTGAACAATATGCTTTACAGACTGTGCCCCCCAAAAACCCACCACCGTCCTTTCGTAGACATAAGCAGAAGACTTAGAGCAAGATGGTGTCACTTTCATTATGGGAGCACACAGAAGCATGAGCTTCTCCCCAGAGAAGGACAAGTGGCTTTTAGGGGCACAGAGAATAAAGTCCCCAGAATAAGACTACTTTCAGTTCTCAGGTCCCATCCCACAGAACATACAAGGCAGGAGAGGAGATAGGAAGCTCACCTCAGATCTCAGAGAAGGTGAATACAACAGAGTATAGGCATGTAAAATTCCACAGTAGAGCCAGGAGGCATTCAGAGACTCAGTGAAAGCTATGAGGAAAGAGGTCAATGTCCCTTAAGCATGATTACCTGTTGGGGCTGAGGGTCACCCAGGTTGAGGGAAAAGATAAGAAAGCAAGTGTTCCATTTGGATGAGTTACCATGCATCTTCCTCTTATAGGGGTAGCATCCTCCATCTGGCCAGGCTATATATGACAGGCTAAGGCAGTATCACCCCACAGGCACTGGAAGCCACACAGAATACAACACATACTCAGAGAGTCATGTTGACCTCGAGGCCACAGGAGTGACACGGAGCCAGCAATTATTCCTCCTCCATCATGAATGCTAGCAGGAGCCCAGAGGGGCAGCGAGGCAGGTATGAAGATGACAAGGCCCAGCTGTAAATCCCAAGACACCGTTATGTACACTGAGCCAGTCCTTAATCTTTGTGAGCCTCTTTCCCTCATCTGTAAAGTGGAGATAAAATATTTGCCTCATATGGTTGCTCTAAGGATTAAAAGAGATAAGTTGTGTAAGGCAGGATTTGAGCAGCATCTTAGTAGACAGACAGGGGTTCGTCAGTGCCCACAGAGAAGGACTGAAATTTCAAACAGAAAAAGTGACAGTAGCAGCAGACATAAACCAGGAATCAAACTTTAGGTACAACCAGACACCCACAATCTCCACAGGAACAGTCTCCTGTAGGGAGTCAACACGCCCATTTTTAAAACTGTGCCATGACAAATTAGAGTTGAACATACTGATGGGGTATAAAGAGCTATAGTTTTCATACAATGTGAAATGGCCAGATGAAACCGTCTCTCATCCCATTCCTCACTTCAGACACATGACACCATCTGTGATGAGAACACTCAAGGTTGACCCCCACCCAGTAGGACTGAAACCCGTAGTGTTCAACGGTCCATTCCACTCACCCATGGTGCCAGCCTATCAGAAACCATCAGATCTGCTCCTCCCAGCTGAGCCTCTGTCCGCTTTCATTTGCTTTTTTTAATTTTAAAATTATTATTATCTATGTGTATGCATGTGCATGGGGGGGTGTTTAAGATGTGCGTGTGTGTGTGTGTGTGTGTGTGTGTGTGTGTGTGTGTGTGATGTGTGTGTGTGTGTGTGTGATGTGTGTGTGTGGTGTGTGTGTGTGTGTGTGTGTGTGTGTGTGTGTGTGTGTAAAACCTTGGATCTCTTCATATCTGACATCCACATTCCATTCTCGGTCACTATAAATCCACTTATTGTCTTGGATGGTATTCTTCAAGCCTATCCATCAATTTTGCTTTACTTTTGAAACAAAGTCTTTAAGCGTCCTGGAACACTCTGAGTCAGCTACGCAGGCTGGCCAGTGGGCCCCAGGGATCTAGTTGTTCCTCTGCACTGGATGACAAGTATGTGTCAGTTTGCCTAGCCTTTGTTAACCTGAGTCTTAGGGGATGGAATTTTGGTCTTTAGGCTTGCAAGGCAGGTGTTTTATCCACCAAGTTACCCCCCATCTCTGTCTCTGTTTGCTGCCATCTCCTCAGACCTCTTCAACCTCTGCTTATCCGCATTCTACTCTCTGCCTCGGTAAGTCCATTTGTTGTGTTTCCAGACATAAGTGCTATCATATAGTACTTATTTCCCTGTTTTCATTTGCCAAAACATTCTCCAACTCGATCCCCACCCAGGCAGACGGCAGAACGGCTTGCTCCATCCGGTCAGGCTGATGATTCAGAATGTTTCTGCAAGCACAGTCAGTCACACAGCCGTCGCTTCAACATTCCGATGTCAACGCTTCAGAAATAAGTACCTAGAAGTGCTATTCTGCTTTTAGTTTATTGGTGAACCTCTGTAGTGACTTCACAAAAATACATTCCATCAACAGTTCTCTACATGGAGATCTCTAGACACAAACTCACTGGACAAGCATGTCAGGATTATGTTGTGTCAAGTGTAGCAGTGGGGTCATATCAGAGAGCAGGGTGTCCTTGTCTTCCTTGATTCCTCTCCATACAATCTGTTCTTGGGGCATTCAGATCCTCTTCTTAGAACACACATTGAAGGTGTCATTATCTGATAACTCTCCAGGCATTTGCTACAGCTCACAGGTCTCCTTTCCCCTGGGGAAGCCCTCTAAGCTCTGTAGGTTGCCTCTGCCCCTCTGCTGACTCTCCCCGTTGCTTCCTTCCACCCCAGATCGAATTCCTATTCACCGGGATTTTCACATTGGCAATGCTCATCACTGCAGCTCCGCTGGGCTGACTCTCCATCATTCACTAGTCATCACCTCTCAAAGAGGCTGATGGCTCACTACCGCCATGTTGACATGCAGATCAACCAGCCACTTCTTTTAAACATATACTCAGTTTTCAATTCATGCACACAGAGAGCCTCTGTCCTAGAACTCGGCCCCTTATCTGGAGGACAATACACAAGGAGTAAAAAAAAAAATTACTAAATTAGTAAATAGAGCAGTCTAGAGTGGAAAGGATTCAGAATACATTGCATGAGCTGTCGAGTGTTTAGTCATCCATGGTTACCACGGAGTTAACAGTGATTGAAGCAAGACATTGGCTTAAATGGGGTAGAAAAAGCAATATGGCTAGGCTATAGGGATGCTTTATGGGGTTGAAGATCTGTGGTTGGAAGCCTGACTGCTTTCAATCATGCAGGTCAGAAGGAGAAGGGGTGTGGGTTATGACAGTGGTTTTTAAATACCAGACGAAAGCCATTCAAAAGTAAACTCAGGAGACAATTGGAAATCAGGATAAGACCCTTAGTTGGCTTCAAAGTGTCTACTCTGGTTCATGGTGGCTTAAGAGTAAGAAGTCACTCTGTGAATGTGAACACAGCATCCAGTTTTGGTCATCCTAAATACAAACTCTGTGAGAGTGAGACATACAAGAGGAAGTATCCAACAGGCAACTGAGAAACAAACCTTATGTCCAGAATGGCTAGAAACATAAATTGATGAGTTAAAGGCCCAGACTAAAAATCAATGAAATGGGTAAATAGCCTTTGGTGTTTGTATAAGATCCAGAAGAGGCTGGTCAACTTATAGTAAACTCCTAAAAAAAATGTGAACAGTTTAAAAAACAATTGGGACAGAGTTGCTTTCTCTAGCAAGTTCCCGTGACATACAGCTGATATTAGTGTCCCCTGTCATTAGTTGCTTCCTGATGATACCATGAATTTTGCATTAATGGATATCAACTACTTATTTGGTTAGATGGTTAGATAGCAAGCCTGTGGGGTCCTTTCCAACTTTGTTTATACTTTTGTCACAGAATATCCCTTTCTTCTCTCAGAATTGAACACCAGCCCCTGTTACCCTTTAGAAGCACATTGTACATCCTGCAGTGTGTCCCTAGGACTGAAAGTTTTAGTGATCCCCACAGATGCCATGTTGTGATTCGTATATGCATAGCCATGGCAAGTTTTAATTTTAAGTTAGGCATCACAATTAACAACGAACTAGAAACAAAATAATAGCATTCTTGTCTGAGAATAAAATTTTGAGCTTCTACAAATCACAAAATTCACAGAGTGCTTCCTTGGCCAGTGCAGAATGAAGTTTATCACCAAGGTGAGGTGCTCAGATAGATGCCGATGGTAATTAAGAATAAAACTCTTCTCCTTGGGGTCACCACTGACTTCTAACTAGCCAAGTCCAGTAGATGAGGTTTACACTGACATTTCAAACTACTGGCTGTCACTGTCTCCTTCACTCTCCCTAACCTTTGGGGACACACTAGCTTTCTTCTGTTAATATTTTTGATTATTTCTTTCTTTATCTCTTGCTCTTTAAAATTTCTATTCCCTTTCAATTTTTATGTCTTCAAAATTTATAGGTTTTTTTCCTTTGTCTTAATTGTATCCACATAGGAAATTTCTATACACAGTGCACATATGCACACACACACACACACACACACACACACA
>JADRCD010146753.1:8232-24765 GCA_019843815.1 Montemys delectorum | reverse complement strand
GAAATTGGACATAGTTCTACCAGAGGACCCAGCCATACCACTCCTGGGCATATACCCACAAGATGCTCCATCATGTAATAAGGACACATGCTCCACCATGTTCATAGCAGCCTTATTTATAATAGCCAGAAACTGGAAACAACCCAGATGTCCCTCAACAGAGGAATGGATACAGAAAGTGTGGTACATCTACACAATGGAGTACTACTCAGCTATTAAAAACAATGAATTTATGCAATTCTTAGGGAAATGGATGGATCTGGACAGTATCATCCTGAGTGAGGTAACCCAATCACAAAAGATCACACATGGTATGCATTCTCTGATAAGTGGTTATTAGCCCAGAAGTTTGGAATGCAGGAAGAACGACCCACAAACCACAAGAAACTTAAGAAGAAGGAAGACTAAAAGGTGGACATTTCATTCCTTCTTAAAAAGGGGAATCAAACACCCACAGAAGGAGTGGCAGAGATTAACTATGGAGCAGAGACGGAAGGAAGGACAAGCATATAGCTATCTCCTAAGAGGCTCTGACAATACCTGACGAATACTGATGTAGAGGCTCACAGCCATTCATTGATCTGAGTACACGGTCCCCAATGAAGGAGTTAGAGAAAGGTTCTATGGAGCTGAAGGGTTTGCAGCCCCTTAGGACGAACACCAATTACTAACTAGTACCCTTAGAGCTCCCAGGGACCCAACCACCAATCAAGGACTATACAGGGTGGGATTGAATGTACTGGCAGCAGGTATATAGTAGAGGATTGCAAATTCGATCATCAATATGAGTAAAGGACCTCAGCCTTGTGAAGGTTTTGTGCCCCAGTGTAGAGGAATGCCAGGGCCAATAAGTGGGAGAGGGTGGGGTGGCAGGCATGGGGAGGGGGGAGGCAAAAGGGGTTTGTTCTTGTTTTTGTTTGTTTGTTTGTTTGTGTGTTTGTTTTGAAGGGGAACCTGGGAAAGGGAAAAGGTACATGTAAATAAAGAAAATACCTAATTAAAAAAAAAAAAAGAAATATGGACTGGGAAAATAAATAAATAAATAAATAAGTGACATTTTGTAAAAAGTCTCTTAAATCTGCTGAAACTATATTTGAATTTTATTTCTAGCAATAAATCCTATTATCATTTGGCATGTTTACATCTTATTTATAATTCTGTCATGCATGTAGTAGCACTCTTTTAAGAGATTATGGAAACTAAAAGATAGAAGAGTACTAGTTTAATTCATGGCACAATTCTTTTTTTTAAAAAAGAATTATTTATTTTATGTATGAGTACACTGTAGCTGTCTTCAAACACACCAGAAGAGTGCCCTGGATCCCATTACAGATGGTTGTGAGCCACTATGTGGTTGCTGGGAATTGAACTCAGGACCTTTGGAAGAGCCATCTGTGCTCTTAACCACTGAGCCATCTCTCCGGCCCTGGCAAAATTCTTAAGTAATAGCTAATACTTTATGATAACAATATGTACATGGAAAGTCACTGTTTATCATTTCTATGTGGTTGTTTTATGTCATTCTTTACCACTGCTTTGTTAATCACTCCATTAGAGGTCAGTCCAACAAAGATACACAGGAAATCTTAGTTATTTTCAAACTAGGCTGACTGAGACAGCGTCTAGTAACACAAGTAAGAAGGTTCGGATGAACCATTTATCCCAACTTTTCTTTTGAAAATAAAAGATAAGGCTGCAGTACAGCTCACAGTAACACCTCTGCCCAGCATCTGTAAATATGTAAGGCCCTACGCTCAAGCTCAAGGACCCAAACAAACATATAAACAAATGAAAAAGGACATAGATATATTTAACACATGTATTTATTAATATATTTGCATCTATTTCTAAAATAGCAGCAAATACATCTGGAAAATTATATGACATTTTTCCTTTGAATAATCAGATACAGAAATTTCCTAGAATCCCTGCAATAACAAAAGGAAATTTTCATTAAATGTTCAGAAGTGAACACTTGCTAAGCGGGACTTGAAAAACAACAGAGATGTCAACATGGACACAAATAAATTTCCAATCAAACTGAATGGGCAATCTGTATTATCACAAAGAAACTAAAACTATAATTCAAACAGAACTACCAGCTTTACATGACAGTTTATATACCATATAAAATATAAGCACACTGCCCAGACACTTCCTGAAGGATATAAACAAACTAAATCTAATATTTAATTGGAGATTTATTAAATATTCTTTGGTATCTTATTTCTATTACTTCCATAATTAAATTTCTATATTTATATACTTGTGTGTAGGTACCATATGTGCCAGAGCCTGCAGAGACCAGAAGGTCCTTGGGAGCCAGAGCTACAGGCAGCTGTGAATAGCCCTACACGGGTACTGGGAATGGAACGTCTGCCTTTTGAAGAGCAGCAGCAAGCGGTCTGAACCACTAAGCCTCTCGAGCTCCTTAGTGGACTTTCTTTACACTGGCTTTTTTCATGAGATATCTACATATAAACATCTCCCCAAACTTTTGTTTAAAAACAAATACCAGAGCCCTGAATAAAAACTGTTTCAAGAACCTGCAGGCTGTTGAGAAGGCTAAGTGGTAAAGAAAGGTCCCTGCTGCCAACCCTGACAGCCTGTGCTCAGTCTCCAAGGCTCACGGGCTGGGAGGAACATAACAGACTTCATTGTGTGAATTATAACTTATAATAACTTGTTATCAGAGGAACTCCTATCTGCTTACCTGCCTTTCACTGATGTTCTTACACTCTTTGCAAACAATCTGGTTCACAATGGTGCCATGGTATAGACGATGAATGAGGTCATGGCCAGAGGTCCCAACTAAAGAAGTTTCCAAAGCACTGAAAAGAATTCGGTTGAGTTCCTGCACATCATGTTGTCTCATTTCCTATAAAACAGGAAATAGTTTTTATTCTTGAGACAAGGTCTTTGGGTAGCCAAGGCTAGCCCCAAACTTACAATCTTTCTGCTTGAGTCTGAGTGCATCCATTATAAGCATAATGCCCAGCTAAAACAGCAGACTTTAAATAGAACTTTTGCTTCAAAGTTTTTAAGAACAAACTTTAAAGAATACTACCAATTAACAGAAACACATAAGAAAAGCTTTGAATAGATGCATGGATGGCTAAGCAGGTTAAAGCATCACTACCTATATTTATTTACACTACAAAACAGAAATACAACTAGGCAGTGTATACACAATTGAACCCACTCAGTGACTATGAAGTGCACTCTGTATCATGACAGAATACCCACTTGCCCATGTCACGAGGAGGAGAGAAGGAAAGAACAGCACAAGTTCAGAACAGCGTGTAAGCCAGCCATACGTACACAGGCAAACCTCACTTAGATTACAACAGCTGGGGACAGCAGAAACCAGAATTGACCACTTCAAAGTGAAAAGCAACAAAACAAGAGTAATGTAGTGTTGCGGAGAAGAATTCAAACTGGCTCTTATTTTAATCCATTGTAAGTCACCGGCCATGTATGAACTAGTCTTTCAGAACAATCTGTACTTCCAAGGTGTGCTCTATCCCTGGGAGGCAGAAAAGGGCAAAGAACCAGGAGCCAAGTCCTCTAGGGACTTAAACAGAACCACAAGTGCTACTGAATCCATCCCACAGACATTAACAGTGTCACAGACACTGCAAAGTGTCTTTCAGCCTTGACACATTGATGCCATTGTTGCCTTCACCAAGGACAGCCAAAGGAAAACAGAGGAACACTTCGGGGTGTAGAAAGAGAGGCAGCCAGAGGGACAATATAAAAAGAAGTTTATACAACATGTGGCAGGTAAAGAGGTGAAAGCTGACACTGGGTATCAGACTGATGATCTTTTTCTTGCCTTTAAAAATATAAAATACCAAGGGATGAAAATTTGACCTATATCACTGGTTTGAATAGGAGGGAAAACTCCAAGGGCTATTTCTGAACAACCATTTATTTGGCAAAAGAACCTCAAAGACCTTCTACTATCCAGGTCCAGTCCTTTACTTACAAAAAATAAAAGAACTAAGAAAAGCGTTTCAAGCCTTTTAAGAATTATGAAGCCAGCAACTTAGTGGAAGCTCAAATACAAGGAAAAGCCTCCATTGAGATGTGGCATATCCATGCAGCAGAGGCTCACTGCTCTAAGAACGAATGAACCTTGGCATTATCTTAAGTTAAACATGCCAGTTAGAAAAGATCATGTAGTATCTATC
Organism: Montemys delectorum; assembly: GCA_019843815.1. Lineage (NCBI taxonomy): Eukaryota > Metazoa > Chordata > Mammalia > Rodentia > Muridae > Montemys > Montemys delectorum. The sequence continues at coordinate 20,572 of JADRCD010146753.1, read as the reverse complement.
TCTATTCCTATGTAATGTATAGGACAGGCAGATCTCTAAGCGGGAAGTAGGTTACAGATTAACAAGAAGCTCGAGAAGGTGGTGGGTGGGGAGTGACTACAAATGCATGGAGGTTCTTTTAAGAGCAGTGAAAACAATCTAAAATGGACTGTGGTGATGGCTGCCTAATTCTGTGAAAATACTAAAAGCCACTGAACTGCAGGTTTTGACAGAGTGAAGTTTATGGAATGCAAACTACATGAAGTGGTTATGATTTAAGCAAGGATAAGGGAATATACAGCCCTAGCACTAGTCCTATATTTGGAATGTAACATGCCTGTTGAGGGGATGTGCTGTCACCTGCTACAAAGCCCAATCCCTGCTTTAATCCTACAGGGCAGTACCACTGGATTAAGGCTTGTTCCTGTTAGAAGGCCACAGGTGAGAGCTTTGCAGGGATGGACCACAAACCATACAGTCATCAGTTGTCTGAACTGATGTACTGACAAGACCCTTATCTGTTACACATATTTGTTTGCACATGGTGGAACACCTTTTAGGAATACAAACTCAACGATGAGTCATGTCTACAGCAGATACAGGGTTCAGGGTGGAAAAATGAAAAGTCAGGGGTCAGGAAGGGGAAATGAAAAGATCTGAGAAAGCACTGATCTGATGGCAGTTCATTCTCATCAGAGTCAGACAAGAAGCACACCACCAAGGTGGGCAGCCTTCTAAAAAGGCTGAAGACTAAAAACTTGATGAGCAGTTTGACCCCTAAACTGTAAATAAAGTGGATGTTAGCTCAACTAAATGACACAAAAATTGCTCAGTACAAATTTCAAAAACTAGCTCCTGTGTTTCTCCTTATAGTAACAACAGTCACAGCTAGCCGAAACAGCCCATGCTCAGTGATCCTCTAAGTATTCACATGTGAAGACATTCCAACGTGCTGAGGCCCTGAGACACAACTAAAGGATAATAGACAAGATGTGAAGCCAGCCGGTCAGTTGGTCGACGCTTCCCCCGGTGCTGGCGCCTTCCTACCTCATCATTGGTCCAACCGAAGCTGTCGGTGAGGTCTATGGTGGATGCAGCCTCCTGGTCTAAGAGCAGAAGCTGAGCAAACAAGCGCTGCAACTGCAAAGGTATGATCCGAACCTGAGGAGAGAGGTGTGTATTTCCAGAGGAATGTTCACGAGTGCAGTGAGGATTTCAAAAGCTCTACACTGGCTCACTTCTGTCTTCTGGCTCACTCAGCAGAAAGGGAACGGATCCCTCATTATAGAGAAGTACTTAGGATTTGGTCCTTTGAAAATTCTAATTCAGTCCAAAAGGTTTTAGTGATCTGGAGAATTTTCTCCCTTGATATAGTTCAGATCAATGTAAAAAATTCAAATGGGTCCCAGCAAACCACACAAGTGATCACAGACATACAATTCCATACTTCATTTTTTCCTCTAAAATATTTCCATACACACATTCCAGGTTGATGTAGCCATGTTCCAGGCACTCAGACCTCAGCAGCTAGCCTACCCCTGCCTCCCTTTCTGCTAGCTCCAGGCCAGAGAGCAGGGCCTCTCACAGCCCAGTGTGCAGGCCAATTTTAATGATTCAGAGGGACAATAAGCATTCAGGAATACCTGTGGCAACTCTATATTCCCATGACATTAAAAATACATACTACAAAAGCATTGATCTGCAACAGACTTGAAAGAAACTGACATCCACTAACATCATTTCTTGCCACACAGCTTTTTTTTGAAGCATGTGTCTGTATCACAAATCACCAGTGTTCTACAGATGAAAGCCTAAGTTCAGTGAGAAGCATCTGAATGAGATTCCAGCAGGAAGAGCATGCGTAGAGTTATGCTTTAGACAATTCCACCACAGCAATGTACAAAACAATATTTTTTGCTTCCTTGGTGCTGCCTACAAGGTGGCTGCCATCTGTTTTGCGGCATCATGGCTGCCCTCCGACCTCTGGTGAAGTCCAAGATCGTCAAAAAGAGGACCAAGAAGTTCATTAGGCACCAGTCAGACCGATATGTGAAAATTAAGTGAAACTGTCGGAAACCCAGGGGCATTGACAACAGGGTGCGGAGAAGATTCAAGGGCCAGATCCTGATGCCCAACATTGGTTACGGGAGTAACAAGAAAACCAAGCACATGCTGCCTAGCGGCTTCCAGAAGTTCCTGGTCCACAATGTCAAGGAGCTGGAAGTGCTGCTGATGTGTAACAAATCTTACTGTGCTGAGATTGCTCATAATGTGTCCTCTGAGAACCGAAAAGCCATCATAGAAAGAGCAGCGCAGCTGGCCATCAGAGTCACCAATCCCAACGCCAGGCTACGCAGTGAAGAAAATGAATAGATGGCTTATGTGCATGTTTTGTGTTTAAATAAAAATCACAAAAACTGCAAAAAAAAAAAACCAAAACCAAAACCAAAACCAAAACAAAACAAAAACCAATATTTTTCCCTAATGTAGTTCCAGAACACTAAATTGAGAAAATACTGGTCTCTAGGGTTTCCCCCATGTATTCAGTGCATACATAGCAAGTTGGTGCACTAAATGAATGTTCTGGTCAGCTAGCACAGGTAGTTTTCAAGTCTCTCTGCTGCCTTGAAAATAAGCACAGCAGAGTGAGGCATATTTATAATAGCAGCAATAGTAGCATTGTAGTTGGAAAAGCTATTCTTTTGTGGAGAAAATTTCATTGCTAATTATGAGGCAAGTCATTGTCAATGAAGATGATACTTTGTAATAAATGTTTTCTATGAATAAGGCACTTAATTCTTTTAAAAACAAAACAAAACAAAACAAACCCATTTCCTGGGCTAAGGAGATGCTGTAGTGGATAACATGCTTGCCACCTAAGAATGAGCACTGGAGTTCAAATCCCTAAGCACCCACTGGGTGGGTGTGGTGGCCAGCCTTAATCTGAGCTCTCAGGAGGAGTCAGGATCACAGGGACAATTAGGTTAGGGAGAGAGCTGAAACAGTACAAGAGAGAGAATCTGCCTCAATGAATAAGGTGGAGGACATCAACCCCTGGGCTCTACGTACACATACACACACTTGTATGCTCACATGCATTACACATGTACACTCCCCCTGCCCCCTGGCAAACATGCATATGCACAGGCATGCATATAACACACATACACATGCAAAAAAAAAACCCAAACCATTCCTGAATATTCTAAGAGACCCAATAAATTATCCATTTAGTACCTTTGCGTCAGGTTTATCCTTATCCTCTAAAGAACCAAGCTCTTCCGGACCAAGAGAAAATAAAGCTTCTAAACAAAAAAGTAAAGTTAGATATGTAAATGATATGGCTTCTTTTTTTTTGTTTTTTTGTTTTTTGTTTTTTTTGTTTTTTGTTTTTTTGAGACAGGGTTTCTCTGTGTAGCCCTGGCTGTCCTGGAACTCACTCTGTAGACCAGGCTGGCCTCGAACTCAGAAATCTGCCTGCCTCTGCCTCCCAAGTGCTGGGATTAAAGGCGTGCGCCACCACTGCCCGGATATGGCTTCTTCTTAAAAAATTGTTTAAGAAGCCAAGACCCCCATTAAGCAATATGAGCAAAAGATTTAGAAATGACTAAGGCAATATTTGTCCCCTTTATCTACACACTTTGAATTCTTTTCAGATTTTTGTCCACTAGATCTAAGAACAGACATCAAGTGACACTTTAGTATGATAGATCTACAGAACACAAAAACCTATACAGGCAGAGCACTCTGGGACACCCTCTAACCCTACATTCCTGAGGCAAAGGCAGGAGGATCTCGAGATCAAGGCCAACTTGGTCTCTATAAGACTTTGCCTCAAAAAAAAAAAAAATCCAAAGACTAAGCATGTAGTTTAAGGGTAGGGTCCATACCTCACATGTGCTAAGACTAGGCACTGTGTCACCCCCACACATATGCTAAGACTAGGCACTGTGTCACCTCTTAGAGAGAACCCACACATGTGCTAAGGCTAGGCACTGTGTCACCCCCTTAAAGAAAAAAAAAAAAAGATTGGTTTCACTGCCTTTGGCAATGGGACTCAAAGGGTATGAGGAGTCACAGAAAACAGAAAAATGTCACAGGTGTGTATGCTCACGTGTGAGGCCGCTAAGCCATCATTCAAGTCATGGGCCAGCCTGGACGTCTTCTACCCCTCCTTCCAGCCTCCCTTTTTTGGTGTGTAAATGTTTTTTCTATGCAAGTAATAAGACATGGCAATGGTCTTACTGGAAAATGAAGTTGTTAGCCCCTGCACTGGCCTCCAGTGGTTTCTGAAACATTCCACTGAGGTGATAAATGGGGTGAATATATCTCTTTACTGAAAAACACTGATGCCTACTCTTAAGAATGTTGTTTCTCACTAAGTGCTGGGACTGGGCAAAAATAGACTAAAAGTCTGCAGGTTAAGGAACAAAACCACTCACGGGCTTTCTAGACGAACTTTCCCATTGTTCTTACTGCAATGTATTGGAAATATAATGGAACTCAATTAGGCCTTACTTTAAAACACCACTCCTCACAAATGACATATACACACAAAAAAGATCGGTTTCCGGAGAAACAGACATCCCGGTAACTCCCCACAGCCATCTACAACAGCTAATCTGAGTAGGTTTCTGTCTCTTTTACAAAGCTCCTTATGCCAACTCCTTTGAAATTCATAATTTCTGGGCTTTCGGATGCTGAAGGAGTTATCTGTATACTGTTTTTCATTCGTACCAAGGTCTGGGACAGACGATGCTCATTAATTAGATTAATATTCCTGTTGTAAATATATTACTATTTATCCTTCTGAGAGAACTAAAACTCCTGAGAAGCCTGAGCTGGTCAGGCTCTGAGGCCAAACAAGCTCAGGACAGATCAACTCAGAATCAGAGTTCTCTGAATTTCAGAAACGCAGATATGTAACTATGGACATGAATCAGTAGGGTGAAAACTCTTCCCACAGCAGACGTCAAGCTGCCTGTGTAAGTCTGACTTAAGTGACTGTTACTCTGGACAAAGACGAGAGAACTCTCTTTATGTTGTAGTTTAAGTTATGGGAATTACAAATACCTTGCCTTATTTTTGTTACTGTTGTTGCTATGACACATTGTATCACTACACAGAATAATTTTTTTAAATGGTAAGCTCCACAATTTTCTTCAGAGAACTGCTAACTATGTCTTTCTTGGCGATGATGCGCACATATTGTTGAATCCACTTTAATATTCATTTTCTTTTATGATTTTTCATAACAACGTATAAAACCCATGGTGCATATTATTATTGAAATGCATGTCACATAGCATACCTCTGAATTCAGGTGTGAAATGAAGCGTCTGAAGAAGGGAGCTGAGGTAACAGGTTCCACCCTGATTTCTGATTCCACTTAAATTGGTGAATTCTCTAGGGGCAGGTGGCTCCAAACCTTTAGTCTTTAATTTCTTCCCTCTTCCACACTGACTACTTGACACACTGGAATAATCCTCTTCAAATAGGTTCCCAAACATGGTGGAACTAAACACTACCCTTTAAAGAAAATGATATGTTACATAAATGTTTTTATTCTTGAAATGCACCTCCACCCCCAATTTTTTCTTATTATTTGAGCGTAGTTGTTTTGTTCAATCGTTCTTCAGAAAATACAGTAATTTTGTGTTTTGGAGAAAGGGAGACCTGACTTGTCTTTTCTACCTACAAGGGGTCCTGATTAACCTGTGGGATCCTAGACAAGTTATTTAACTAACTTTTACTTCTATGTAAAATGGGGCTGCGCATGTTGTATAGGGTAATTTAACCAGTCACATGACAAAAGAAAGATTACTGCGTACAAAGGGCTTGGTCCACAAGAACCCGATAACTATTCTTGGATTCCACATCACTAAATGAGGGGGGGGGGGACAGGGAGAGAGAGAGAGAGGAGAGACACAGCAGCCTTCATCAATTATGAAATCTCAGCTTCTCCCATCCCTTCATATACTGTACCAGATCACAGCGTTTCAGTGACTTAAACCTATCACATCAATCTTCTTAACAGTAGTTTCAGCACTTTGGCTCCAAACTAGAGAGCCTGGAGTAAGGACCCTGAGGAAGAAAAACTCTGGTCATTAGAGCTATGGAGTCCAATGGCCTTCTAAAACATACCCAGGAATCCAACCCCAGAACTGGGGACCTGCAGGAATCTCTTCTTCTGTTTCTTGTGTGGTGAAGGGGGCATTTGAGGTAAAACGCTGAGGACACTCTTGAGTGCCAGGAACGGCCAAAATGCAGTTTTTTGGGTTTTTTGTTTTTCCTTTCCAACACAGTCCTCTGAACAAAAAGCTCAAGAAATGGAACTCGCGAGTCAGGCCTCGAGCTCGCGGGCTGAGTTCCCGTCACGCCATTCCAGTGGCCTTCCCGCCCACCAAGCCGCCCAGCGCCCAGGAGCGCGACCCGGTGCGCGTCCCCGCGGCCCGACCCCTGAAGCGCCGCCAGCAGAGGCCCGGCGTCTCGCCCCAGGCCGCCGGGGTCGTCCCTACGCTGCCCTCGTCCCTCCCTGCGCCCAGTTCCCCAGCCTCACTTACTGCCTATAGCCCAGACCCCCGCCCCGGCCACAGCACAGAGTAAACGAACTCGCTCCGAACGGGCACCGCCATGCCGGCGAGGCCGGGTCTCTGGATGCGGACTACACTTCCCAGAGTGCGTCGCGCCACGCAGAGATTTATGGGTAGGTTTATTGCTGGAGCGCTTGTGAGTCCTGCAGAGACTGCTTTTTCCAGACAGCTTGTTAAAATTTGTATTTATTGCTGCCTGCAAAAAGCGTTGGAGCCACACTCCGTTAGAACTTTCACCAATTAAATGGACTATGTGTTTATATAGCCTCTGCTCTAGGATATACAAAAGAGCCTTAAAACCGTTTTTCCTCCTCAAAGTATATTTCCGAAACAAAACTTGACACAAACTCTACTTGCTGTGAACCTTCTTACATGGTCTTCAGTCCACCTTAAGAGGTTTATATATATCCATGCAAGCATGTATGTACTCGTGTTCACTTCAAAACTGTCTATCCTACTGGAGCTCTTTGGATGGGTTACTTCTCATCCTCTGCATAGGTCCCATTTTTATCTCCCTCGTCTCCTCCAAACCTGTATCAGGACGTGAATGAAGGAAACAGGTAAAAACTAATGTTTATTTCAGCTGAAAGTTTGAGAGATGGAGAACAGGAATAAAGATGGAGGGAGCTTCGAGGTGGGGGTGGGAGAGTCAAAGTGAACATCAGCCCAAGGAATTTGTATTTGGAACATTTGAGGGAGGCTAGTGTAGCTAAAAAGCTAAGGAAGTGTTGAGAGGAGAGGACTGGAGATGAAGACTGCTTAGGAACAAGGTGTCTAGGGGTAGGAAATGGACAGGGAGTATATTCAACTCTCAGTACTCCAGTCTGAGGACCACTTTGCTTTTTAGCAACCTCCTCTTTCCTGGCCTCATCTCTTTTTGTCGACTTACGGTACTTCATCCTCCTATTAAAATCGCAGATATACCTTAAACTTTTATTCCCTGACCAAATACCAACCACTGTAAGGCAAGATCCACAGACATAGGAGGCCTTCCCTTCTAGGCAGTTATTTTCCCCTTATACCCATGTGCTTGTTAGTTAGGTTTTGATTGTTTTGTTTTGTTTTGTAGGTTGTTTGTTTTTGTACTTTATTTTGTTTTGTTTGCAAACTGGACACAAGCTAGGATCATATGGAAAGAAGGAACCAATACTGAGAAAATACCTGGAGAAAAATACTGAGGAAAAAAAAAGATTGGCCTGGAGGCAAGTGTGGGGGAGCATTTTCTTGATGAATGATTATTATAGGAGGACACAGCCCACTATCGGTGGTACCAACCTTGGGAAGGTGGTCCTGGGTTGTATAAAAAACAAATTGAGTGAGCCAGAGGGAACAAGCCAGAGAGCAGAGTTCCTCCATGGCCTCTGCTTCAGGGTCTGCTTGTAGTACCTGTATTGAGTTCCTGCCCTGACTGGAGTTCATGATCAACTGTGAGCTGTCCAAAATAAACACTTTTCTCTCCATGTTGCTTTTAGTTGCTTTAAAACTGCAATAGAAAGCAAACTAGGACACCCTAGCCAGTTTCTCAGGGCCTGACTTATTATAAGATCGTAATATTAATCGAATGAAGGAATCGGCCATACTAGTAGATGGGTAGAAGACAGTGATGCTGAGAGCAATGGGGAAACTGTAATGGCCTTGCTTTCAGATTTTTTTTTGTTTTGTTTTGTTTTTTAACTTTTATTGCATTATGATGAGAAAAGTTACATGATTTCAATTTATCTGAATTTGTTAACATTTAACAACATATTTTAAGTAAATAGAATTAAATCACATTCTTGTTTCCCTTTTGTACCCCAACTCCTCCCAGAGACCCCCCCTTCAATACCTACAATATCTTTTTTGTCATATTCCTTAAAATTTATAAAATATTATAACAATAAAAATAAGCATTATAAAAGTTGTTTGATATACAACAACAATCAATTTAACAGTTTTATGTAGATGCTCATCTACAGCAATACTGAAAATACATTTTTCTCAATATAAATTTTTTGTTTGTTTGTTTTTTGTTTTTTGTTTGGTTTTTCGAGACAGGGTTTCTCTGTATAGCCCTGGCTGTCCTGGAACTCACTCTGTAGTCCAGGCTGGCCTTGAACTCAGAAATCTGCCTGCCTCTACCTCCCAAGTGCTGGGATTAAAGGCGTGTGCCCCCACCACCCAGCCCTCAATATAAATTTTAAATAACTCCAAACATATTAACTTTATGCTTCAAAATAATACATCACTATTAGTATTTTCTTAAATGAACATAAATATATAAAGTCTTTTTGTTTGTTTGTTTGTTTGTTTTGTATTTAGTAGACTTTAAAATCTTGGCTCTTACTGTGGTACAAGCCCAAAATAAGAACAATTTTTAGACATTGGATTTCATTGTAATAAGGCTGTACTTCAATGACCTTCAAATCACCAAAGGATTTTACCTCCATCGTAGCTAAGCTGAGAGTTGACAGTTCTGCTGCACCAAGAAATGAATTGTAAGCTCGATTTTTGGATATAGACTTCCTGCTATGGTCAAAGCTATTTGACTTGAGTGAGTGACTTTATTCTCAGCCCACAGAGAATAGGTTACATTCCTTTAAGAAATGGTGTAGGTATTAAGATGGTCTATCCATAAAGTCATTCACCAACTGTTTCAATGAATAATGATTTCTGCTTGGAGGGTAGCACAGACATTAGGTGAGGGTAAGAATCTGGTTCATTGGCTCTGATAAGTTGGAAAAGCATTCATCTCAGAGAAAGAGTAACTTATAAAGATCTTTTCTTCAAACTTTATACAAGAGTTACAAATGTCAAGCAAAGCATTCAGTCTCATTCTTTGTTGTTCTCTTACAAGCTACCTCCCTAGTTAATCGTCTATGTTTCTTTTGGGTATATAAGTACTTTTGAAATATATAAGCTGTTCTGAAAACCATAGTATAGTGTAAAAACATGAAATAAACAATACTAATAGAGAGGCTGAGATAGGAGAAGCAAGATTTCAAGACCCTTATGTTTTACACAGCCAGACACTGTTACAAACAAGCTGAAAGTGTATATAGATTGTACAAGATTGGACCTATTTCTCCAATTACCAAATTAGAGAGACCATTGGATGACAATCAACAAATTTCTAATTCCTCATATTGTTGGATTTCAATCGATTAGGATATGTTGGTAATATTAATTTTCATATTAATATATTAAGAAAAAGTAATTGTCACTTCCTGTTGTTTTTGTTGTAAGAGGTGGAATTAGATTTGTGTGGATTTGTTGAAAGATTGCCTTCTTGCTTCTTCTAGGGTGTAGTTTTGCTCCTTATGTTAATGTTTTCCATCTATTATCCTTTGTAGGGCTGGATTTGTGGAAAGATATTGTGTAAATTTTGTTTTGTCATGGAATATCTTGTTTTCTCCATCTATGGTAATTGAGAGTTTTGCTGGGTATAATAGCCTGTGCTGGCATTTGTGTTCTTATAGGGTCTGTATGACATCTGCCCAGGATCTTCTAGCTTTCATAGTCTCTAGTGAGAAGTCTGGCGTAATTCTGATAGGCCTGCCTTTATATGTTACTTGACCTTTTTCTCTTACTGCTTTTAAAATTCTTTCTTTGTTTAGTGCATTTGGTGTTTTTATTATTATGTGTCGGGAGGAATTTCTTTTCTGGTCCAGTCTATTTGGAGTTCTGTAGGCTTCTTGTATGTTCATGGGCATCTCTTTCTTTAGGTGAGGGAAGTTTTCTTCTATAATTTTGTTGAAGATATTTACTGGCCCATTACATTGGGAATCTTCACTCTCTTCTATACCTATTATCTTTAGGTTTGGTTTTCTCATTGCGTCCTGGATTTCCTTGATGTTTTGGGTTAGGAGCTTTTTGCTTTTTGCATTTTCTTTGACTGTTGTGTCAATGTTTTCTATGGTGTCTTCTGCCCCTGAGATTCTCTCTTCTATCTCTTGTATTCTGTTGGTGATGCTTGCATCTATAACTCCTGATTTCTTTCCTAGGTTTTGTATGGCCAGGGTTGTCTCTCTGTTTTCTTTATTGTTTCTATTTCCATTTTTAGATTCTGGATGGTTTTGCTCATTTCCTTCACCTGTTTGTGTTTTCCTGCAGTTCTTTAAGGGATTTTTGTGTTTCCTCTTGAAAGGCTTCTAGCTGTTTATGTGTGTTCTCTTGTAGTTCTTTGAGGGTGCTATTTATGTCTTTCTTAAAGTCCTGTATCATCACCATGAGAAGTGACTTTATATCTGAATCTTGCTTTTCTAGTGTAATGGTGTGTCCAGGACTTGCTATGGTGGGAGAATTGGGTTCTCATGATGCCAAGTGACCTTGGTTTGTGTTGTTTATTTTCTTACACTTGCCCCCCACCATCTGATTATCCCTAGTGCTACCTGCCCTTGCTAAATCTGACTGGAGCCTGTCCTTCCTGTGATCCTGGTTGTGTCAGAACTCCTCAGAGTCAAGTTGTCTCTGTGATCCTGTGATTCTGGGATCCTATGATCCTGGGTGTGTCAGAGCACTTGTGAGTGGAGCTTCCTCTGGGTGTTGTGGGACTGGCTACAGAGCTTGCGCCCAAGATCTGCTCAGGACACCAGCCCAGACAGACCAGTAGGAGCCCGGGTCACTGGGCTGGTGGAGTTCCTGTGTGCCTGGTCCCGCTGGTCCCCGCTTTCAGATTCTTGTCTCAAACTGCTTCCAAAGGCTTTCCAATTACGTGGCTGCCAGTCACAGTAATGGCTCCATTCTTGATACGTTTTTGGGTTGGTTATTTTTCTCATTGTTGCTATTTAAGGAAAGTAGAGTTTCTTTTTTGCTTCTAGTTGGGAATACTCGTCCACCGTGATGGAGAAGACCAGGTAGTAAATGTGACTCTAGTTGTAGTGACGGGAATGTGGGACAGCTTGCTCACAGTGCCTTAAATCAGGAAGGGGGGGGTAGATGAGGGAGGGGGAGGGGGAAAGGGAGAGGGAGAGAGAGAGAATATGAAGGAAGAGATGCCCAAGAGCCTCTTCATTATGTTCCGATTCCATTCCACCACCTGTCCACATTTTCCTTCTCTCTCTGGGGTCAGCTTACTGCAAGTGGCCATACCCCAAAGCGATCTTATCTCTTGGATTGGCTTACTTTCTGTGCTCTTTCTCCAATTCTGGGCACCCAGCTGCCCAGTGCCCTCCCCCCTGTCTCTCACATTTTAGGTCTCTCCACAGACAGTTGCTTCTTCTACGTTTGTCTGATCCACTTTATTTTCTGTCCTTTTGTGGCTAAAACTGTAGTTTGTCCCATCCTTTCCATTTCTCTTCCACAGTGAGGCAATATCCACCAACTGAGATGCATTCATTCCAACAGGCCCTTATAACTTTTAGATTTTCCCACAAATCACAGAAAGCCATTGTCCTACGAAAGTCATGGTAATCATTCTCACATTTTCTAGGGTCTTTGGTCAATTTCCATGTGTTTTTTGATATTCTACAAAAATTCTTTTTAAAAATTCTTGAGATTGCCGGGCAGTGATGGCCCATGCCTTTAATCCCAGCACTTGGGAGGCAGAGGCAGGCAGATTTCTGAGTTCGAGGCCAGCCTGGTCTACAGAGTGAGTTCCAGGACAGCCAGGGCTACACAGAGAAACCCTGTCTCGAAAAAAAAATTCTTGAGATCCTTGTTTGGATTTTGACGGACTTTTATATTGTATTTAAATTCCTCTGCGTGGGAAACCCTTTACCTGTTTCTTTCAAAGTGCACCGTCTGTGCTGATCCCACTTGCCTGTCCTGCATTGCTGATCCCACTTGCCTGT
>JADRCD010146752.1:2966-24472 GCA_019843815.1 Montemys delectorum | reverse complement strand
AGAGAGAGAGAGAGAGAGAGAGAGAGAGAGAGAGAGAGAGAGGCACCACAGGGGGCGCCCCCCCCCCCAGGCGGGGATGATATAAGAAAGCGGGCTGAGCAAACCATTGGGGAGCAAGCCAGTAACCAGCACCCCTCCACGGCCTCTGCATTGGCTCCTGCTTCCAGGTTCCTGCCCAGTACCTTCTCTCAGAGTGGAATGTGGGACTATAATTTAAAATGCATCCTTCCTCCCCAAGCTACTTCGTCACAGTGTTTATCACAGCACTAGACACTCCCCAGCCACACCTGGAGAAGAATGAAAACAAAATAAAAAAGTCAGGCCTGGTAATGTACACCTGTAATTTGGGCACTGAATGATCTATAATACCTGGTGATTCCTGCCCCATAGAGAACCCCCTGAAGAAAAACCCAGAGGGTGAAATAATGCTATAGTTCATCCATTCTTGAACAATCGGAAGGTACCTTTACATACTATGGAAAAGAAAGCAGACTGTGGTGGCCTAGGCCTGTAATCCCAGTACTGGGTAGGGAGACTGTTGTAGATCAGCCTGGGCTACACAGTAAGTAGTGGGCTAGCCAGCTGCTACACAGCAAAACCCTCCCACCTCGGAAGAAGAACCCCATTATTACACATAGCTCACACTCCCTTCAATATACCCAGACACTTACGAGCTAACAACAACCTATGCTATTGCTTGGACTTCCTGGCCACTGGGGTACAGGCTAAACAACTCCCTCTGTCCTTGGAAAGCATACTGCACATGATATATTTTAAATGTTGTAAGTCTGGTCCCTGTGTTTAAGCATCTCAGAGTTGAAAAATTAAGCCTAATTCATTAGTTTAGAAACACTAGATGGGGGCTGGTGAGATGGCTCAGTAGGCAGGAGCACTGACTGCTCTTCTAAAGGTCATGAGTTCAAATCCCAGCAACCACATGGTGGCTTACAACCACCCATAATGAAATCTGACGCCCTCTTCTGGTGGTCCAAAGACAGGTATAGTGTACTCATTTATAATAATAAATAAAATAAATCTTTAAATAAAAAAAAAAAAAAGGAACACTAGATGGTATGATCAAGTATCATAAAGTCCCAAAGACCATGTGTTTTTTGAGAAAGCTGGTCAGGCTGACCTAGGATCAAATACTACTAAATTTTCTCTTATTAACAAACTACTGGGCTGGTGAGATGGCTCAGCGGATAAGGGCATTGACTACTCTTCCGAAGGTCCTGAGTTCAGATCCCAGCAACTACATGGTGGCTCACAATTATGCTGGAGCAAGCTAGGCCGGGGGGGGGGGGGGCAAGCAAGTAGGGCCAGCAGAAGTCCTGAGTTCAATTCCCAGCAGCCACATACATGATGGCTCACGGTCATCTGTACAGTTACAGTGTACTCATACACATAAAATAAATAAAAATAAATCTTAAAAAAAAAAAAAAAAAAAAACTACCTTGAGTGAGTTATTTAACTTCTGCATGAGTTTCCCCACCAATACGACCTGGCTAGCTTTTGCAGCTCTAACAGTGCCTGAAGTTAGCACAGATCGGGGCTGGTATGTAAGAGTCTCTAATTCTAGCAGGTGCTGCTGTGCATCTGAATGACCATAAGATGAATAATTCACTACAGCAGCTCACAGAAATGCATCATTAAGGACACAATGCAAGAACAGCCAAGTGAAGGAGATGCACCAAGCAAGGAGAAGGAATGGGTTCCCAGAGGTGCCAGGCCTCTCTAGACAGCCACCCACACACCCAGGATCTTCACAAGGTTCACTTCCTAGAAACTCCCTAAGCTCATCCTTTAGGGATTTTATGGAGATTCTGCTTGGTAGGCAGGGTTGTAAAATCATGAGTCATTTGTGATTAACTAATCCAGTCCCTTCACCCACTCAAAAGGGGGGTGGGCAACAACTGAAAGTTCTAACCCCTAAACCATATGGGTGGTTTCTCTGGTGACCAGACCCCAGATATAAAGCACACCAATGTCTGCCTCTTAAAAGACCCCAGGGAAGCTGAAGGGCTCTCTCTGTAAAACACTCTCCTCTAACTCTGAATGAAGAAATCTCAAGGTTCAGGAAGCCAGGGCAAAGATCAAATATCTGTTTCCTATTATCGAACTTGTGCCTCAGGACTTAGACACTTTGGCAGCTTAGAATGCTTCCCTGAAATCTGCACCACTGGGATCTCTAGTCCAGTGGGAATTTGCCCTGGAAGTCTCCTCTGCTCATCCATCCCCTTACCTGAATGGGACCCTGCAGGGTCCAGGAGGGGAATCAAACCCACAAAGAGATGAGAAGAAAGACCTACCAGGTTCAGATTCACTTCGCCAACCTGGATCAGACTTCAGGGAGTCTAATGCCAGGCGGTTCACTGCCAGGACATTTAAAACACAACTTCGGTAAAGGTTTCCAGAGGCAACAATCATTCAGTCTAGGTGCACAACAAAGCTTAAGGTGTGAAATTCCTTTGCAAACTACGTGTGACCACCAAGGTGGGTTCTTTATTAAAAGGCCTAGAATCTAGTGTGTTTTCATCCAATCCTAGAGGTCAGCAGGGCACAAAGCACTCCGACATTTCCCCTCATGGCCTAGGGAGGGAAGAGTCTGAAATCATCCCTCTGGGGAATCTGGGTGAGGTTTGCCTCTATAGCAAAGGTGGGCGAGTCGGTCGGCCTCCACAGACAGCAGCTAGGCCACCAGGCCATTAGCAAAACCTACTCTACTCTCAGCTTTCTGGATGAAATGAAGGTATTTGATTTTTTTTTTTTTTTTCTTTTTTTTTTTTTTTTTTTTTGGTTTATCGAGTCAGGGTTTCTCTGTGTAGCTCTGGTTGTCCTAGAACTCACTCTGTAGACCAGGCTGGCCTCAAACTCAGAAATCCGCCTGCCTCTGCCTCCCAAGTGCTGGCCGCCACCACCGCCTGGCAAGGCGTTTGATTTTTATTTCTCCCACTGAGGAGGCCCTCCCCCCTCCAGCTTGATTAACATTTCTCGTTCTCTTAGTGCTTCTCTGTGAGTAAAAGACCTTTATGCCCCCAACACCTACCCTGCTGTTTACAATCGCATTCCTATTCTATGTGACCGCCTTAGGTCATAGCTGGATTTCTGAACCGATATCCTAAACAGCAGGTGCTGAACAACAACAACAAGGACACACTGGCAATCGAATAGCAACAGTTAATACTGGGTGGGAACTGGGAACATAGTCACTAGCGGAATGCTAGAGGCCCTAAGTCAGTCCGGTGCACAGTTAAAGCAAAAATCTGTATCAGAGAGCATTCACGTGCAGAGCTTTCAGCACTGCAAAAACAGAATAAAGACCAAGTGGCATGGGTCGTAAGAATTGAATGAGTGAACACACCGGAATGTCGAGAACGTAATAGGTTCGACTAAAGCCATTATCAGTGTAATTCAGAGGCGGGTGAGGCCAACACGAGCCAGAGCAGTTAACCATTCGCTTCAAGAGAGGAGCAGGTCTTAAATTTGGCCTGATTAGATAAAGACTTTAGCCTCTCAAAGGGACACTGCAAAAGATAGGGTGCATCTCCTTCTCTGCCTTGGCCACCCCTACCCCGGTGGGCTGTCTTCACACTCTAAGAATTACAAATTCAGCCACCCCTCTTCCTGTCCATCCATTAACTGACACTCCTTTCTTTTCTACACACCAGAGTCCAAATGAACTTCACTAACAAGGGACGATCAAGAAAATTGCTGGATTAATTAATTTCAGAGACTGGTACAAAAGGAGCAAGCTCCAGTCCAGCAATCCAGACCTAAAGAAATATTTCTGCCAGGCAGTGGTGGCACACGCCTTTAATCCCAGCACTTGGGAGGCAGAGGCAGGTGGATTTCTGAGTTCGAGGCCAGCCTGGTCTACAGAGTGAGTTCCAGGACAGCCAGGGATACACAGAGAAACCCTGCCTCAAAAAAAAAAAAAAAAAGAAAAGAAAAGAAAAAAGAAAAGAAAAAGAAATACTTCCAGTATTAAGTTCTCTATTAATAACCAAGTATAAGACCAACTGAATGGCTGGGTGTGTGGGAGCACCCTCATGAAGCCTGAGCACCTGTTTGCTGAAAGGAGGGAAAACCAACTCCTGAACAACATCTTCTGCTTACCTAGATTGCCCCCCCTTCCTTCTTTCCCTTATTCATATAAAATAAATAAATTAATGCTTTTTTTTTTAATTGAAGTACAAGTAAGGCAAGATGACTCAGTGGGTAAAGGCACTTGCTTTTAAGTCTGATGACCTGAGTTCAGTTCCCACGACATACATGGTGGAGAATGAGCACTTAGTCCAGTAAGATGCCCCTAACCTCCATGGAGCGCGTGCGCGCGCACACACACATATACACTTAAACAACTCAAGAGCAAAGATCAAGTCAACAGGGAAAGCAAGGAAGCAATCGCCATGACCGCCCACGAGGGAACCTCCAACAGACTGTGGAGACGCCTATGACACTCGGTGAAACAAACTCCAAAATAATAGCTAACTGGAAAAGTCCGAGAATATAAAACGTGATTTCAATTAAACAAGACAAAATATTTTAAAACAATGCCCAAAGCTTCAAGAATTCATCATATGCCTGCGACCTATCACAAGTTTCAGTTATTTGCTGATTGGAAATGCACGTGGAGAAAAGAACATCAGACCTGCTTTTGCTGTTAAATATGCTGTTTGCATCTTTAAGAGGCTGCATTAATTAACCTCCTGTATCATTAAAATGAATGCCTGTAAGCTACAGGACTTGGATGCAGACCTTTTGAGGAGCCAGGCATTAGCCAGGCATCAGCGAGGCATTAGCACTCCCAGGCTCAACTAGAGTTTTTACACCGCAACCGCACGCTCAAGAGCTCTTTAGTAAGAACCGGGGAAAGTGCTGGACTCGAAATGGTTGGACACCAGAGGGCTAGTGGCACCCTTGCTCTAGAGGGCTTTCCTCCCAGGCTCTCTGGGGTACGTGTCCTCAGTCACGAGCACTGGAGGAATCGAGGAGAAAAAGCGCTTCGGGCAGGTGCGTACACGCTGCGGTCAGGGGAAGGAAACTTACTTTCCGACTGGCCTCTTTGGCTGTGACCTGTCTCTCCTGTTCAGGCATCGTCCCCACAGACGCCAACTTCTTCCTGAGATCCATCCCCGAGCCCAAAGGTCACCTGGTCGGGGGGAGGAGGGAAGAGCGACTTTACCAGCCAGGGAGAGGAGGCGCGAAGACGCGCATCCGTAGTTCCCGGAGGAACACGGGGCTCAGATCTCCCAGCCCCGGCGCCGCGGACTCGGGACAGCGAGGTCCGCGGTGCGCTGCAGACACGGTGCAGCGGGGAACCACAGTCCCAGGGCGCCCGCTCCTGCGCAGCCCCCTCTCTCCACCCCGCGCCCCGCTACTGTACTGCGGCCGCTGGGGACTCGCCGACACCTCTGAAAGAACGGACTCTGTACTGGAAGATTAGCTCGCCGCCCGCCGGGCCCTCCCATTGGATCCCAACCGGCTGCCAGCGCCGTGGTGGGGGCGGGGCGGGGCGCCCGCAAAGGGGCTTCTAGACCTGGGGCGGGGGGGGGAGGGGGGGGAGAGCGGGGTGGGAGGGACGGGAGAGCCGGCTGTCCATCACAAGCCACGCCCCCCGCTCCCCACGCCCCCCGCCGCCGCAGTGGCGTGGCCCAAGTGGGATGGGCCCGTGTGCGCCCCGCCTGTGGCAAGCGGCTATTTGGCAATCTGCAGGAAGGCGTGTAAGCAGGGGGCGTGGCTAACAGCGCACGCTTCCTCAGGAGCCAATAGGAAAGAAGAAGAGGCAAGCGCTTCCGGGCTGTGACGGGGATTGGTGGGGTAAGATGGCGGCGGACACAGGTAGCTGGTGCGTGTACGCAGTGCTGCGGTGAGGAACTGGTGGCCTGAGCTCACGAGGGCGTGGAGGGTTTGGAGGCAGTCCAGACAAATAATGTAGAAGAGCTTTCTGTTTCATGCCTCAGTTTACCTCGCTTGTTTCGCATGCCTCGCTCCTGGCCGATCAGCCCTCGCCTTAACGGTTACCTGCTGCTTCGTAAGCGTTGGTTGATTCTCTGCTTGCTGACCATCCGTTGATTTATTCTTTCCTGGTTGATGTTTAAAGTTGTTGTAAATATATTGTTTTTGTCGTTAAGATACACATCGCTTCTTATGTAAGAATTACAAAAGTTAATAGAAATAAACAGGAATGTTAAGCACTACGGTGATGACTACTGTTGTAATAGTTCCGTATTTCAAAAGTTGTTCCTGTCTTTCGAAGGCCTACCTAAGTTCATACGTATTTTTGTTCAGGTTGAAAATTTGTATCTAGCATAATAGCGTCCTGAAGAGCAGTGGACGCATGCGTTCTGGCCAAAGTTTGTATTAGATCTTCATTTCTGTGCTTTCTGCTTCAGGGTCTGCAGTGACTGCTGAAAACATGAATAGGCACATTCTTGGCCTTTTCCTAATGAATGGAATGCTGCCAGCTCTGTACTGTCTGTGATCATCTGTAATTAGGTTACAGTTACCTTCTTTAAGACAGTTTGTTTAAATATGGTTATAGGAATCATTTGCCTAACATCTATGAGGCCCTGAATCACCTCAGTCACCACCAGTAAGCGGAAAAAATTTGGTTATTTTATCAGACTTATGAGCTACAGAACTTAATATTAAGCAAATATGTAAAAAAGTAAACCTTAATTTGTAGCTGACTAAATTGACAACAGGTTGATGTTCACCTTTTATTTATTTCAGATTTTTTTATTCACTCTTCTTTCCTGGACTAATGATCTGTGGAGTTTTGTGTGTATATTTGGTTATTGGCCTTTGGGTTATCAGGCGGCATCTACAGAGAAAGAAGAAGTCAGTGTCAACCAGCAAAAATGGAAAAGATCAAATGGTGGTTGCATTTTTCCATCCATACTGTAATGCAGGCGGTGGAGGAGAGAGAGTTCTGTGGTGTGCTTTGAGAGCCCTGCAGAAAAAGTAGGTATGCATCTTTCTCAGCTAAAACGCTATGCTGCTGCTTGCTAAGATCATAATAAATTTTAGTTTCTACAAATTTCAGTGTTGCATACTAGAGTCTAAAGTGGGAGGATCATTTGAGCCCAGGAGTCATAAGCCAGCCTGGGCAACATGAGTAGTAGTACCTCTCAAAATGGGAATTTTTTTTTTTAAAGCTAGCTCTTAAAACATGCTTTTATTTCTCAGATAAAACCACTAAACTACATGAACAAAACCTGTCATAAGATTAGACCCTTCAAAATCCCATCATGGATGGAGAGGAACTCATAATGTCTCATTAGTGAAAAGCTAAAGGCAGTTAATACTTGCTGGAGACGGGGGAGTCACAATGCTTTGTGCTGTAGCCACTAATAAGTTGCTTCTGTTTAAACCCCTCCACCTAGGCTCACACAGGCAACCCTGATGAAATGCCCCCGCACCAGGAAAAAGACGAGGAGGCAGGAAAGACTGACTCGAAGAAGAGATCTGCTGGGCTGGAGAGGGTGATAAGATAAGGGAGCACAGGATATGATCTAAGCTCACGGTAGACGTGAGAGCAAGTGGGGGTAACCACGCCAGGAGAAATAGTTTATTTGTTTTTGGTTTTATTGAGGCAGGCTCTCACTGTGTAGCTCTCTGGCTGTCTTAGAACACACTCTGTAGACCAGGCTGCCTCCCAAGTGCTGGGATTAAAGCTGTGCACCACTATGCCCAGGTGAAAATAATTTTTTAAAGAGTGTTATAAAATATATAAATCTGTGGGGTCTGTATGAAACCCATCCAGGTGAGAACACAGTCTCAGACTCCCTTAGAGAAGCAACCTCGAATTATCTTAAGTGCTGTAATTTCTTTCCTTAGTTGGCATGCTTTTTTAATTGAAAAAGGTTTACAATCGTTACCAAAAAAATGAAATAAATAAGTATATAGTTTTGGAGGAGCATTCATGTGCGCATGTGTGCTTGTGAATGTAGAGGCCCGGAGCTTATATTGGATGTCTTCCTCAGTTGCTTTCCACTTTTTGTTGAGGCAGGATTTCTAGCTAAACTTGGACCTCAGGATTCCTGCCAATCCAGCTAGGCAGCTTGCCCAGAAATGCACTTGTCTCTGCCTTCTAGAGTGGTGGGATTACAGGTGGCTGCCACTTTTATGTGGGCTTGGGGTGCAAACAGTGGTCCTCACACTTGGTAGCATGTGCTTTACCCACTGAGTCATCTCTGTGGCCTAAGCTTGGCTTTTTATTATTATGTTAGTAATCAGGGTATAGTTATGTATGTATGTTACTTACAATGTGTTTAAAAGGATTTGTTATATTAGAACTAGTTAAGTAGCTGAGGAAGTCTGAAAATTGGTGTAGCAAGGAAACAATGTGTATAACTACTTTTTAATATGGAAATTAATTTTTTAAAGATCTTATTTCTTTTTAGTTTATGTGTATTAGTACCAGTATGTATGAGTCTATGAGATACATGCTCTGCCCACAGAGGCCAGAAAAGAGCATGGGATCCTTATGAGTTACTGTATGGTACTGGGAATTGATCCCAGGTCTTTGGTAAGAACAAGTGCTCTGAGCCACTGAGACATGTCTCCAGAGCTAGGAATTAATTTCTTAAAGGAATGTGATTAACTGTCCCCAGCCTGTCAAACGCCATGTTTTGGTAGAATACTAAGTAATGCTTTAAAGTTATGATTCTATCTGGGCTAGGAGAGTACCTTAGCATTTAATAGTGCCTGGTGCTATTCCAGAACACCTGAAGTCAGTTCCCAGCACCCAAATCAGATGCTTGATAACTGTCTGTAACTCTAGCCCTAAGGAATCTAACACCTGCTTCTGCCTTCCAGAGGTACCTACATGCATGGCCTCTACTCACACAATCACATACAGTACACATAAATAAAAATAAACCTTAAATGGAATGATGATCCTACCTCAACACAACTTTAATGAATCTTGGTTTTTTGTTTCCTTTTTTTTTTTTTTTTTTTTTTAAGATTTATTTATTTAATTTATTTACTTATTCTGAGTACACTGTAGCTGTCTTCAGACACACCAGAAGAGGGCATCAGATATCATTACAGATGGTTGTGAGCCACCATGTGGTTGCTGGGAATTGAACTCAGGACCTCTGGAAGAGCAGTCAGTGCTCTTAACTGCTGAGCCATTTCTCCAGCCCTTTCATTTTATTTCATTACCAATAATAGGAAGAACCATTAAAATAAGGGTCCCCACCCTTTTGTTTGTTTGTTTTGCACCACTAAAGGTTCAACTCAGGACCTTGTGTATGTTGGGCAAGTGCCCTACAGCTATACTCCCTAAAATAAAAATAATATGTCCTAAAAATGAAAACATCAAATATGTCAGAAATTTATGTTGGTGTTTGCTCCATTTAAAACCCATAAAAGAAGGAATGGCAAATAGTTAGACATGATATCTTAGTCTCATCAGCTAACTATAACAAAATACCTTTAGCTGGATAGTTTATAGACAAGAGAAAATTATCACTCATAGTTCAGAGGTTGGGAAAGCTCAGGCAAGAGCCAGAGGATATGGCTGTCCATAACTGCCACTTGCTGCATGTTCATGCTATGATGGGGGAAGACCCCTTTAGTCCTCTTTCACAGTAGCACAGAGGGCCTGAGTGGAGCTCAGGGGTAAAGTGTATATGACACATGCACAAGGCCTTGGGTTCAGTCTTCAGCAGCAAAACAAATCACTTTAAGAAGTCACAGTTCCCGTTCACCCATTCCAAGTCCTTTCCTTTTAATACCCCTCTACTAGAGACTAGATTTCAACAGACAAATGTGCAGGTGACAGTCAAAACACAGCACAGGTTCTCATTTGAAAGATAAAGAGTAGAAACCCAGAGGAGGGATAGAGTCAGTTTAAATTCAATAAATGAAAAATGGTAGAAAACATTTTTAGTATAAAACTAAAGTTTGCATATGATTATGAGGAAATTATAACATTTGGCTTAATTTTGACCTAAATTAATGACATTTTATTTCAGGTATCCTGAAGCAGTTTATGTTGTGTATACTGGTGACATTAATGTCAGTGGTCAGCAGATCCTAGAAGGTGCTTTCAGAAGGTTTAACATCAAGTTGGTTCAGCCAGTGCAGTTTGTTTTCCTAAGGAAGCGCTACCTTGTGGAAGATTCCCGCTATCCTCACTTCACATTGCTAGGCCAGAGTCTTGGATCCGTTCTTCTTGGCTGGGAAGCTCTGATGCAGCGTGTTCCTGATGTGTACATCGATTCAATGGGATATGCCTTCACACTCCCTCTGTTTAAATATGTGGGAGGTTGCCGCGTTGGAAGCTATGTTCACTATCCCACTATCAGCACTGACATGCTGTCTGTAGTGAAGAATCAAAATCCTGGATTTAATAACGCGGCCTTCATTAGCAGAAATGCTCTTCTCAGCAAAGCAAAGCTCGTCTATTACTATTTATTTGCTTTTATCTATGGCCTTGTTGGATCTTGCAGTGACATAGTCATGGTTAATTCTTCTTGGACACTAAACCATATTCTCTCACTGTGGAAAGTTGGGCATTGCACTAACATTGTTTATCCACCTTGTGATGTGCAAACATTTCTGGACATCCCTATACATGAGAAAAAGGTGACCCCTGGGCATTTACTGGTTTCCATTGGCCAGTTCAGGCCTGAAAAGAATCATGCTTTGCAGATCAAAGCCTTTGCTACATTGCTAAATGGGAAAGCAGCTGAGTCAGGCCATTGTCTTAAACTTGTCCTTATTGGAGGGTGTCGCAACAAAGATGATGAGTTTAGAGTAAACCAACTGAGAAGACTCTCTGAGAATTTGGGAGTTCAAGAAAATGTGGAATTTAAAATAAACATTTCATTTGATGAATTGAAGAATTACTTGTCTGAAGCAACAATCGGTCTGCATACCATGTGGAATGAGCATTTTGGGATTGGTGAGTTTTGTTTTTTAACAAGTTGTTTGATACTGCAAGATGTCATAAGGTCCTAATTACATTTCTGTTGCTGTGGCAAACATGGCCAAAGCAACGTAGGAAAGGGAAATTGGGAGCTCATGTTTTCATAGGGTTAGAGGCCATGGTAGCAGCACAAAGGCATGGTGGCTGAAAACTTACTTTTCATCTACAGGTTGGAATCAGAGAAAAATGCACAGAGAATGGTTTGAGTCTTTTGAACCATCAGGGCCCGCCCCCAGTGACACACCTCCTCCAACTAGGCCACACCTCCTAATCCTTCACTAACAGTTCCACCAACTGGAAACCACGTATTCAAATATATGAGCTTATAAGAAACATTCTCCTTCAAAACACTACAGCTATTTTGATAAAATGGTATTGTTCTAGAAGCCTCTGTTTTAGGCTGTAAGTCACGTAAATACGTCCTTTAATATATAAATATATATTTTAGTATATCAGTTCTATTCCTCTAGAGAACCCTAACGAGTACAGAGTGACACAGGTAGCTGCAGGTGTGAAGGAGATGGGGAAAGTGAGAGCCAGAGGAGCTGCAGTAAAGAGCTGAGCAGGTGAGCAGGCAGAAAAAAGGGGGGGCTGCAGAAAATGGTTGTGGAGTGTACTTTGGAAACATGGAACTGGTGTTTGGTAACAAAAAGGGCAGCTGGGCCCCAGGCTGGCACTGGGGAAAGGAAGGAGTTATCAGTGAGGTAGGGCGAGCAGCGTGGCAAGAGAACAGGAAGCAAAGGTGAAAGCGTGGTAGGTGGAGCAGAGTTACAGGGGAGCAGCATTGCTGCGTCTGCTTAGGAGAGAGAGGACTGAAGAGCACAGCTAGGAAAGGCTGGGGGGAGCCTTTATGCCTTCATGCACATCACTTGACAGGCGATATCAAAACTTACCCAGTCCACCTCGCTCCTGGACAATTCAGACAGCTGTGTACCTGGGAGCAGCAGCACACTTTAGTTCTCTGAGGTTGTTACACTTTTATCTGCTGCTGTTATTGGCCTCTGAAAACTTTACTTTTGAAGTTTTCTTCCTCTTGTTTCTGATACTTGTTAATATTTTGTCATCCTGGCAATGTTGTCTAGCCTTCTACTTTGTGTAGTATATTCATTTTTCCCTTCTTTGAGGCAGGGTCTCACAGAGTCCAGCCTAGCCAGGAACTGTGATGACCTTGAATTCTTGATCTTCCTGCATCTCCCTCCCAATGGTTGGGATTATAGGTGTGCCCCATCATATGTAGTTTTTATGTGGTGCTAGAGTTCAAACCCAGGAGTTCATAAGTGCTAGGCAGGCAATTTACCCACTGAGCTACACTCTCAGCTCAGTGTATTGACTTTACAGAACATTTCTGTAGATTCCATCTAAGGACTAAAGAGCATAAACATGAGTAGTAGGGAGCTAAGGCACTGGGTACAGTGCTCAATGTGCAGCATGGGGACCTAGGTCAATCCCAGCACCCATGTAAAAGGCAGCTGTTGCCACATACCTGTGGCTCAGTACCATGACTGGTGGTAGTGTTGGAGTCTAGGGCAGCAGTTCTCAACCCTCGTAGAGCTGCGATCCTTAGTACAGTTCTCACGTCACGGTGACCCCCAGCCATAAAATTATTTTTGTTGCTACTTCATAACTACAATTCTGCTACTATTATGAATATTGTAAAATATCTGTTTTCTGATGGCCTTAGACAACTCCTGTGAAAGGGTCCTTTAATCCAAAGGGATTGTGACCCACAGGTTGAGATCAACTGGTCCAGTGGATCTTTAGTTCATTGGCCAGCCAGTCTAGACTTCAAATCAGTGAGTGTCTCCACAATGAGTGGAGAGCAGTAGAACAAGCCGAAGTCAACTCGTGGTTTCCATGGGTCCATTCTCAGGAAGGCACACACAACCTTACCATCCTCATGGCATCCACAGGTCCATTCACAGGCACACACAACCTTACCATCCTCATGGCATCCATGGGTCCATTCTCAGGTAGGCACACACAACCCTTACCATCCTCATGACATCCAT
The DNA here is from genome assembly GCA_019843815.1 of Montemys delectorum. NCBI lineage: Eukaryota > Metazoa > Chordata > Mammalia > Rodentia > Muridae > Montemys > Montemys delectorum. Next base: position 11,518 of record JADRCD010146752.1, on the reverse strand, counting down.
GGGTCCATGCACAGGCAGGCACACACACAACCCTTAGCATCTTCATGGCATCCATGGGTCCATTCACAGGCAGGCACAAACAACCCTTAACATCATTTTATTTTGTATCATGTTAGTAAGCAAATTTCTAGACTCAGAAATGCATTTCATGGGGCTCAGAATTTTTGAAGGTTTATATTCATCAAAACTTAAAGACGTGTGGTCTCTGTTCTTTTTCTTTCTCAGGAGTTGTCGAGTGTATGGCAGCTGGCACAATTATCCTTGCACACAATTCAGGAGGCCCAAAGCTGGATATTGTCATTCCTCATGAAGGACAAATAACTGGATTTCTGGCTGAGAGTGAAGAAGGCTATGCTGAAACCATGGCTCATATTCTTTCTCTGTCTGCAGAAAAGAGACTTCAAATCAGGAAAAATGCTAGAGCATCTGTAAGCAGATTTTCTGACCAGGAGTTTGAAGTAGCATTCCTGTGTTCCATGGAGAAGTTGCTTCCTTAATGCCCGGTCTGCACAGTCCAGGCATTTTGTAGTGGAGCTGGAGCTGGAGGTGGAGGTGGAGGTGGAGGGAGAACCTGCGCTTGGTGTGTGCCAGTCCCGGGTTCCATCTCCAGCACCAAGAGTGAAAGGAAACAGCTACACCTGTAAATATTTTCTAACTTTATTCCTTGTTGTAGTAAAAGCAGCCTGAGCAGTATTCTCAGCAGTACACACATAGACAAGGCAGTAGTTAACAACAGCAGAATTCATCTATATGGGAAAAGTAATCTCACTTAGCTTTCTTTTTTCAGTTTTGCTTTTTTTGAGACAGGGTTTCTCTGTATATCCCTATTCTAGAAACCACTCTGTAGACCAGGCTGGCCTTGAACTCATAAAGATCCGCCTGCCTCTGTCTCCCAAGTGCTGGGAGTAACGGTGTGCCACTACACCCAGCTTCATGTAGCTTAATGTACAGATTTTACTTACTGTTTGGTCTCAAAATCTGAACAGTAAGGATCTCAAAGAAAAAAAAACTACCAATCAAATTTGCATATACTCGTGCAATTTTTAATTTAAACTTTTCCTTTCCTTGTGTTAATCCTGAGTGCTCCTGCCTCCACCTCCCAGAATGCATCATGTATGCAGTGCTGGTGATGGGAGTCAGGGCCTCATGCAGTCTGGACAAGCACTCTGCCAACTGAGCTGCATCCTGAGCCCCAATCCTGCTTTTCCAATCACCTTTGCTTGAGGAAACATAAACTAATCCTTCCTGGGTTTTAATCTGTTAGTGATGCTGGAGTACCATGTAGAGCCTCGAACTGTAAGGGCAGGGATGTGGATGCTGATCACTACGGCTGCCCTGAGCTGATCATCTCAAAGACTTCTTCCAGAGGAAAGGCAAGTGCTGAAAGAAACAGCAGATTATCTGCTGGCACTCTAAAATGTATTCTTAAATTTTTGGATTAAATTCTGTTTGAGGGGTGGGTTTAGGGTTAGAGATTGAACCTAGAGCCATGCTCTTGGTACACAAGTGTTCTAACCTCTGAGCTACTTTACCTCAACCCAAGGAGTCCTGAAATAACAGCATGGGTAGCCCTTTTAAGTATACCTACTAATTTTCTTAAAAGGAAAGAAACTTCAAACGGGGATCTCTAATCGTCTTCCTAAAATAACTGTCGAGAGATGGGGTAGACTGATTTCTTCATGGGTGTGTACAGATATGTAGAAGTCAAAACAGGCAGCCGTCTTTCCCATAACTAGGTTTGGTACCTACTACCGTTCATTTGTATGGGTTTCTTATCTCTTAACAGCCCCATTTAAGGCTAAAAGTCAGCCTCAGTTCCTTCAAGAAAATATCAAGTTAAGATGCTTTTCTGAAACTGACCGTGTATTTATAATGTATATATGTCTATACATACATACTTACACATATATAGTTTTAATGAACTTTTCTAGACTGACATATGAGCCAAAGACTACCTAACAAAAACCCAACACCAGACACGAGAAACTCCCTTTGACTTATTGACCAGGGTTGTTCAAGAGACTCCCCAAAGCATACAGCCTATTGCTTTTGCCCTTGCTTACCCCTAGAGCTGAAAGAAAAGTCCCAATTGCTGAAGACACAGTGTACTTTAGAAACAGACCAAAAGACCCCCTGAGCGGGAACTGACCTGAAAGCGCAGAGAGAGAGTTGTTTCTGCCCTAGGACTAACTTTCATGGTATGAAGGTGTCAGGCAAGCTTCCAAAGGAGAAGGGCAACCAACAGTCCTACCCAGCACACTTGACAGTAACCAGCAACTCTTAAATTGGACATAGGACCTGCTCAACTAGAAGGAGAACCTAGCTAACTATTCAGCTCTAGAGAACAACCACTATTTACTAAACCATCATTCCTAACAACAATCTATAAACATTTGTCTAGACTCTTTTAAAGTAGACAGTCCTTCAAGTATGGCCTACAGACTAATGCCAGCTTACACATTTTCTCTCTTTAAATGAATATGCATTTCACTAAGGGCTCTTTCCTGGACCTCTGGAGATCCCATTGTGAGGCAGACACAGTCCCTAACACGTGATGTAGAGGGCTGTTGGCTCTTTACCAAGTAAAGGTTTTCTGCACCCATCTGTATTATTACAGATGGATGTGTTTACAGCTCTGCAGTTTCTTGGTTCCTAAGCCAGTAGCTGAAATCAGTATCGATGTCACCTGGCCTCTATTGTGCACAGCTGGCAGGTGTGACACACGGAGGTGGTGACTCCTAAGAAGCTGGCTGTGATATGTGCGCAAGTGTGAGCCACCGCACAGCAACACGTGATTGTGCGTGCACAGAGGGTATAAAGGAGCAGTCACCATTCTGTACGTACATAGTTCCTCTAATTAAATGAATTGCCCACACAGGTTGGCATTTGTGTTAGGGCATACAAAAGAAGCACACTGTCTCTCCAGCTGATGGTTGGTTTTGGTTGTTGGCTAGTTTTGCTGTGTTTGGATCTGGGCTGCAGATAATTCAGTCTACAAAGATTTCAGAGAACCTTACACATTCTCTATTTTATTTTCAACCTAACAGACAAAAACAGTTTAAAGAAGTGAGTTGACTTCTTCATTGTCACAAAACTGTTCGATGACAGAATCGGGATTATGGCCTGGTATTCTGACTCTTGGCCCACTCTGTTATGTTAAGGCCAGTCTTCGAGGTAAAATTTGTCTATAACCCACACAGCCTACCCATCCACAAAAATTAATAGACTAAAGATTGTAGAAATTGAAATGAACATAAATTGGGGATGTGGTGAAAGAAATGATTCTCAGTTTCTTAAAAACACTATTACCCTAGCTTCTCAAGATTATTTTTATGGGTTAGAAGCATAGGATTTTCAGCATTCCTAATAAGGTTTTACAGATTTTTTTTTTTTTTTACTAGATTTTAGGTAGGTACTGTGTGAAATGTTGAGGCTCATCCTTATCTGTTTCAGTGAGACTTCTCAGAGGTTGTTAAGTCCGCTACAATTATGATCCCCCCAAATATGGTTCCCCCTCCCCCTGTTATGGTTCCCCCTCCCCCTGCTATGGTTCCCCCTCCCCCTGCTATGGTCCAAGCATTCTGTTTAGAGTCCACAACAGTGGGGGTTCACATTCCTGTTTACATTGATACCACAACTGTGAAATATATGTTACATAGTCTTTGTATAATATATTTATATCTAATTGTGATGTAGAGCTATTGATAAAAAATTGTATCTAAATGTGTCAGGTGATTTCGTTCATTCAGTTAAAATGTTTTTACATCATCTTTCCATTTCCATTTTCCCTTCTCACTCTTCTACCTCTGGAACACATGGTCTCTTTTTTCTTTAATGATTATTGCTACATATGTATGCAAATAAATATATAAATGCAACCTGCTGACCCCCTTTGGTGTTGCTTATATGTATTTGCTCTTAGGGATGGTATTGGATAACCAGTTAGGGGGTTCATCCCTGCGGAGAGCTAGTACTCAGCACTCACTAATTCCCTGTAGCTCTTCATCTAAGGCAGTGGTTCTCAACCCCTTTAGGGTGACATATCAGATATTTACATTACAAGTCATAACAGTAGCAAATTATAGTTATGAAATAACAATGAAATAATTTTATGATTGGGGGTCACCACAACATGAGGAACTATAAGTATTAAAGGGTCGCCTGAGAACTACTGATCGAGGGTTGGGCCAGACACGGTTTCTTCAACATATCCACTGCTGTGGTTATTGTTTAAGTCTTGTTTGGGCATGTTGTTGATACTTTGTGGGTGTAGATTCCCTGTCATATCTAGAAGGTAGAACATTGCAACAGACTACCTGGTCCTCTGGCTCGTAAAAATCTTTCTGTCCCTCTCCTCTATAATGTTCACTGAGCCTTAGGTCAGTGTTATAGGTGTATCCATTGGGACTGGGAACCCCACAGACAGTTGTTCTCAGTATGGCGACCAGATTTAGCCTGGGATGGTTCTCATGTGCTGCAAAAAGAAGCTTTGATCAGAAGTGAAAACTACACTTCTCGCTGGGCAGTGGTGGCGCATACCTTTAATCCCAGCACTTGGGAGGCGGAGGCAGGAGGATTTCTGAGTTCGAGGCCAGCCTGGTCTACAGAGTGAATTCCAGGAGAGCCAGAACTATACAGAGAAACCCTGTCTTGAGAAAAACAAAAACAAAAAAAACAAAAAACTACACTTGTCTGTGACTATAAAGGTAAGTATTTAGAGTGCAGTTAGGAAATACCCTGAATAGGTAAGGGGCACTAATACATTCTCCAAAATCCATAATCTCACTAATAAGGCGTGATTTCCCTTCTACTGAAGGGGGAGGGACCTTACATTCAATTTGGCAGCTAATAGTTACCATCAACATCTGAGTACCACTATTGCACCTTTAGGGACAGCTTGTCATGCCGGTCATTGTTGTGTTTATAGGTATCACAGTGAGCAAGACTATTATTGATTACTATCCTTTGGTAGCTTCTAGAATTACGAGATCTCATTCTCAGGGAGGAAGCTTTCAATCAGATCACCTTGATTCCTACAAGTCCTGTGTCCAAAATGGGTGATGTCTTCAGCAATAGTGAACGGCCTTCAACTTCTGGGAGGCAATAAGGAGAATAGCAAGAGTCTATGATTGTTTGGGGAGTCTCTTAATCTTCCCTGACCAACAACTCAAAAGGAAGCTCTGATGCCTGCTACTGGGGATTTTATTAAATAGCCTATGGCTCTTGGGAGAGTGGGAACATCCTGAATCTGCTGGAAGAACAAATCCTCTTAATGCTGAACCATTTTTCTGGCTCTTTATAAACCTTTAAAGCAAGTTAGCTATAGATGTCTCTCACATACTTGGTTGGAGCTCAAACACAAGTTCCCACGCATGCTAAGCATGTATCTTAACTCTTAGCTGTACCACCAGTATAATTACAGTTATACTCTATTGTAATAATTTCCAGAGAATGTTACAGGGTATTCATAGAAGCAGAATTATAATAAGGACCAGTGTTATTGTGCTTTCAGAATGTGTTAACTATGTAAAAGTATCACTGACTACAAAACCTTGTTAGGAACAAATAAAAGTGCATCTGTGTTTTAAAATAGTTACCTTCTGTGGCATACTATGATAGGAACTTTGGTAATTTTCTAGAAGAATGCTATCTCTGAAATTTACCTCACTTCTCCTGTTGTTCATCCTCTAACTCTCTACTCACCCCAGAGGTTAAGATCACCCTATCTTTTGGAAAACAATGACTCTAGTACTCTGCTGTGATCTGTTCCCTCAGAAGGGAAGTGGTGAAGGGTTGGCACAGTCTCACTACTGTTAGAGCCAGGGCCAGCTGCCTTACGAAGCCAAAGCTGTTCGTTTTCTTTTTTTAAGATTCATTTATTTATTTTTATGTATGTGAGTACACGATAGCTGTATAGATGGTTGTGAGCCTTCATGTGGTTGTTGGGAATTGTATTTAGGACCTCTGCTTGCTCTGGCCGGTCAACCCTGCTTGCTCTGATCGGTCCCGCTCACTCCAATCAACTCCACTCACTCAGTCCCTGTTTGCTCCATCCCAAAGATTTATTTTTATTATTATACATAAGTACACTGTAGCTGACTTCCAATGCGCCAGAAGAGTGCGTCAGATCTCATTATGGGTGGTTATGAGCCACCATGTGGTTGCTGGGATTTGAACTCAGGACCTTCGGAAGAGCAGTCAGTGCTCTTACCTGCTGAGCCATCTCGCCAGCCCGCTGTTTGTTTTCTAATAAGTTTTATTCTAAAGACAAACACATGGAGATAAGAACAAACAGTTTCAGTTGAATAGATGGAATTAAAGCTGAAAACAACATTCATTAGCGTTGTCCTCAAGAGCATGAGCAGGACAAAGTGTGTAAAATCAGTAAGATAGTGAATTTTCTTTAAGGACATGGATCCCCCCATCAATGGGAAACAGATTGTTCACACTTGCACATTTTCACTGTCATTTGGTGAACCTTGGTCTTAGCCAGACATCAACAGGCCAAAACCAGCTTCCAGACCTTCATTGGAATTTCTAAACTGGCAAGTTTGTCTTTCCTTTCTCCCCGGCTTCTCAGCATTCTGAGAGGAGCGAGCCGGGAGCCCGTTCCCTTTCTTCTGTGGAAGCCGCAAGCTTTTCCAGGGATTCTATTATTTCACTTCTCAGCTCATCTTCAGATTCTTCAAACTTTCTGAAACAATAAGCAGTCGAAACCAGTGTTAGAATATACAAGCACTGATAGAAAAACGAGTCTCCTTTTTCGTGTCTGCTTCCACGCGAGCATTACGTGTGTTGGACTTTCCTCAGATAACATTGTAGACCAATTTGGCTTGGGAAGGGAGGTGTATGGGACTGAATGTGTGTGCAGGTGCACTTGCCTACATCCACTCATGCAGCAGCCAGAGGAGGGCATGGGGTGTCCAGCGCTATCAGTCTACATTATTCCAACAATCCTACAGTCTACTCACACCCTGGGGTACAGGCATGCAAGGTCATGCCTGTTTTAGGTGGGATCCAAACTCAGGTCCTCATGTTTAGAAAAAAAAGTTTACTGTAAAATACTTTTGCACTGGGCTAGGGATGTGGCTCAGTTGGTTGAGCGCTTGCATCCCATGTGTGAAGCCTTAGGTTTAAAACATAGCAATGATTAAAGATGGTGGCGCATCCCTATGATCCACACAGAATGTGGAGGTTGAAGCTTAGGACGTTTAATATCATCCTTGACTACGTAGTAGGTTTGAAGCCAGTCTGGGATACCTGAGCCCCTGCTACAAAAACAAACAAAAACAAAAATAGAAACACTGTTAGACTAGAGCAGCCTCGCGCATCTTGACTGTAGTGTTTCTTGACTACAGCAAGAGATCATATGACCTGCAGAGTGGGGCGGGCCTTTATTCCCAGAATTCAGGCAGAGGCAGGTGGAGTTTGAGGCTAGCCTGGTCTATAGAGCATGCTCCAGTACAAACAACCAGGGTCACACAACCTGTCTAGAAAAACAAAAACAAAAAAGAGGACGTGTGAAATGACTGACCCGCACCATATAGGATTATAAGATCATGTAAGTGCATACTTCGAGGTTCACACGAAGATGAAATCTCCTAACTGCATTGCTAAGACCTATCCTATTATTAAGCAATGTGTGGCTATAATTAACCAAGGGAGGAGCCAAATGAAAACAGACATGATAGCGTGCTTTGGTAATTCTTGGCAACAGATGGCCTCAGACAAAGGTTTCCCCCATTCCTAGGAGTGCCAGACTGCCGGAGGAGCCACCATAGAATGGACTGAGATTGCAATGGGAGGTGACAAGGGACAAGAAGCTCAGGGTCAGCCAGCCGTCCAGGGAGTCCAGCCCTGGAAGAGATTTGAGCATGTTTAGATGCCTAAGAGAAAGCAGGGACAGATGAGAGTCCTTTAAACACAGCTGGTCATACACATTCAGGTAAGCTCTGAACCTGGAATAGAAGGATGGACAATTACAGGGTTTGTGGGGAACTGGTTAGGCTATGGGGGATGAGCTCTAACGAACAGAACACAACTTTTCTAAAGGGAGCCTGCTGGGGTGGTTTTCCATTCCACTCAGTGAGAACAGCTAGACAATGTCTTTGAACCCAGGACTCAGTCCTCGCCAGACAACCCCAATGTGACTCCTGAGTGTTTTATATTTACTTCTTCAGCAATCCTAGCAGTAATAACACACTTTAATGTTATTCTCAATGCTAAGTTTCTCAGTGTGAGGGCCGTTAAGCCACCCAAATGCTGTGACTCAAACTCCAAATCTGAACAAACTCAAATCTGTGCTTACAAAATTTCTTGTGGGATTTTTTTTTCCCCCAAAGGTGGCGGTTTAAGTAGGAATGGCGCCCATAGGCTCACATATCTGAATGCTTGGTTCTCAGTTGGAAGACTAGGAAGCATGACCTTGTTGGAGGAAGTGTGTCACCGAGGGTAGGCACTGAGCTTTCAAAAGCCCACACCAGGTCCAGTCATTCACTCATTCATTCATTCAGCCTCTCTCTGTCTCTCTCTGTCTCTCTCTGTCTCTCTCT